>JAVJIF010006201.1:0-227470 GCA_038442645.1 Agave tequilana
TGTTGTAAAACTCCGAGAATATAACACCAAGACAGAGAAATCTAGAGGCAGAGTAGAAGTAGGAATTCTTATTGATTTCTGAATTTTGTGTGTACATTGAAATGAATCAGGAAGGGCCTATTTATAGGAAAACCTTGGGGGCACTATGCAGTCGCTTGCGTCATCGCTTACATCAGCGCATAGTAACCTTATTAATGGTGCACAGTGAAGTTTGGTTTGTGAATGACGGGAGTGGGTAGACATTGACTCCTTTAACACTCCCCCTTGGCTACCCACCATTCATGATGTCTCATTAAAAACCTTGCTAGGAAAACCCAGTGGGACAAAACCATAGCGAAGGGAAAAAGAGTACATCATCTCTGTATACGTGTTTTATGCTGCCTCGTTAAAAACCTTACCAGGAAAATCCTGTGGGACAAAACCATAGTAAGGGAAAAAGAGTGCAGCCACGTAAGCTCTCCCTCAAGTTGACATGAGTAGTTCTTCTTCATAAATCTCGCTTATGACGCATCCCAATATCATGAATAAGCTTTCTGAAAGTTGTAGGGGGAAGTGCCTTTGTAAAGAGATCTGCCACATTATCACTTGATCGGATATACTGAATATTAATTTTTCTTATCCTTTTCAAGCTCTTGGCTGAATGAGAAGAACTTTGGGGGTATATGCTTGGTACGGTCGCTTTTGATGAATCCTTCCTTCATTTGAGCGACGCATGCAGCATTGTCTTCAAACAGTACTGTTGGATCTCTGTTGACTGGTAATCCACAAGTTTCTTGGATGTGTTGAGTTACAGACCTTAACCATACACATTCTCGGCTTGCTTCATGGAGTGCTATGACTTCAGCATGATTAGAAGAAGTGGCAATAAGTGTCTGCTTTTGTGAACGCCAAGAGATCGCTGCACCTCCACATGTGAACACATATCCTGTTTGAGACTTGGCTTTATGTGGATCTGACAAATAACCTGCATCTGCATAACCAGTTATTTCTTGTTTTGATCCTCTGGAATAAAACAAACCAAAGTTAGTTGTTCCTCGAAGATAACGAAATACATGTTTAATACCATTCCAATGTCTCCGTGTAGGAGATGAGCTAAATCTTGCTAATAAGTTAGTAGCAAATGCTATATCTGGTCGGTACAATTAGCTAGATACATAAGAGCTCCAATTGCACTGAGGTATGGTACTTCAGGACCAAGAACCTCTTCATTATCTTCGCGAGGGCGAAATGGATCTTTTTCCACATTCAATGATCTAACAACCATTGGAGTGCTTAAATGATTTGCTTTATCCATGTTAAAGCGTTTTAAGACCTTTTCAGTGTAATTTGATTGATGCAAAAGTATGCCACTTTGCAAGTGCTCAATCTGTAAACCAATACAATATTTGGTTTTTCCAAGGTCTTTCATTTCAAATTCATTCTTTAAATATATCATTGCTTCTAGGATCTCTTTGTGAGTCCCAATAATATTTAAATCATCAACATATACAGCAATGATAATGAATCCGGATGTTGTTTTCTTTATAAAAACACATGGGCATATAGGATTATTTATATATCCTTCTTTTAATAAATACTCGCTTAAGCGATTATACCACATGCGCCCTGATTGTTTTAACCCATATAACGATCTTTGCAATTTGATCGAATATAATTCTCTGGGTTTTGAACTTAATGCTTCAGGCATTTTAAATCCTTCAGGGATTTTCATATAAATATCGCTATCAAGCGATCCATATAAATAAGCTGTAACAACATCCATAAGACGCATTTCTAAATTTTTAGAAACTGCTAGGCTGATTAAATATCTAAACGTAATTGCATCCATTACTGGAGAATACGTTTCTTCATAATCAATTCCAGGTCTTTGCGAAAAACCTTGAGCAACAAGTCGAGCTTTATATCTTACAATCTCGTTTTTCTCGTTGCGTTTTCGTACAAAGACCCATTTGTATCCTACTGGCCTCACGGCTTCAGGCGTGAGGATAATACGCCCAAATACTTTGCGCTTATTAAGCGAACTCAATTCAGCCTGTATAGCGTCTTTCCACTTTGTCCATCAGGTCTATTTTGGCATTCAGTGACGGATCTTGGTTCAGGATCCTCACTTCCGTTAACAATATCACATGCTACGGAATAGGAAAATATTTCATCTATATTTTCTATCTTATTTCGATTCCATAATCCTCCTTTATTGACATAATAGAGATCTCATAATTTTCTATATCTTCAGGATTTTCTATCTCTTGATTTGTCTTATTTTGTGTTTCTTCTGGAACACATTCTTGCTTATTTTGTGTTTCTTCTGGAACACATTCTTGCACATTGGGGTCATCGTGCTTATCTGCTCCTTTTCTTTTTCGAGGATTTTTATCTTTGGAACCGATTGGTCTACCACGCTTCAGGCGTGTCTTAGACTCATGAGTGACTTCATTCTCGGGTTGTCCTTTTGGGATTTCAATCCGAGCAGGAGCATTTACAGCTGGTATATATGATTTAGTCACTCTTTTTGTATCAGTGAACGCATCTGGCAATTGATTTGCTATTTCTTGTAAATGCATAATCTTTTGCACTTCTGTCTCACATTGTCTTGTGTGAGGATCAAGATGCAATAAGGATGGTTCACTCCATGTAATCTCCTTCTCCAGCTGTTTCTTTTCTCCCCCTAATGCTGGGAAAATTGCCTCATTGAAGTGGCAATCGGCAAATCGAGCCGTAAAAACATCACCGGTTTTAGGCTCAAGATATCTTATAATAGAAGGAGATTCATAGCCGACATATATTCCCAGTCTCCTTTGAGGACCCATCTTTGTACGTTGTGGTGGAGAAATTGGTACATATACCGCACAACCAAAAATTCTAAGATGGAAAATATTTAGTTCTTGACCAAATGCTAATTGTAGAGGGAGTACTACTCATGATATGCACTAGGTCTGATGCGAATTAATGCTGCAGCATGTAAAACTGCATGACCCCATACAGAAATAGGAAGCTTTGTTCTCATTATTAATGGTCTAGCAATAAGTTGGAGTCGCTTAATCAGTGACTCAGCCAAACCATTTTGTGTATGTACATGGGCAACAGGATGTTCAACAACTATTCCAAGTGACATACAATAATCATTAAAAGCCTGAGACGTAAACTCACTAGCATTGTCAAGTCTAACTCTCTTGATTGTATAATCAGGAAATTGTGCCCTTAATCTAATTATCTGAGCAAGAAATCTCGCAAATGCCACATTGCGAGTTGACAATAAACAAACGTGTGACCATCTACTAGAGGCATCTATCAATACCATAAAATATCTAAATGGTCCACACAATGGGTGTATAGGCCCACAGATATCACCTTGGATACGTTCAAGAAATGTAGGTGATTCTGTTTTTATTTTAGCTGGTGATGGCCTTGTGATTAATTTTCCTAGAGAACAAGCTTCACATGGAATCTTACTAACTTGAAGGATCTTCTGGCCCTTTAAAGTATGTCCATGTGAATTCTCAATAATTCTTCGCATCATCATTGAACCAGGATGACCTAAACGATCATGCCACAGAGTTATTGTCTCTGTATCTTCTTTAACTACCATATGTGACTCTATCACATTTATATATGTATAATGCAATCCTGAGGAAAGCTTTGGTAGTTTTTCTAGTATGTACTTCTTACCTGATATATAAGTAGTAAGGTACATATACTTCATATCTTCTTCAGTTGCAGACTGAGTATCATATCCATGAAGATATATATCATTAAAACTCAACAAATTTCTTTTGGATTTTGGTGAGAACAAAGCATCTTTTATGAAAAACTTTGTTCCATTTGGCAATATAAAGCTGGCTTTACCAGTCCCTTCAATCAAGTCTACAGGACCTGATATTGTATTGATGATTGCCTTTGTTGGTTTTAATTCAGAGAAGTACCTTTTATGTTTGAGAATAGTATGTGTTGTACCGCTATCCGGTATGCAAATCTCTCCAGTTTTGGTCTTGACTTCATCATTAGAATAATCCATATCAAGCTTCATGCAAAAATAAATAATTTGGTAAGAATAAAATTTGAAACATATTATAAAAAGGAAAACAAAAATATTTCATTCAAATTGAAATAATAACAAAGTATGATAATACAATCATATATCTAATTATCACCAATATCACGATGGATTGGAAGATCAACAAAATCATCAGTAAAATCCGAAGCATCAAGATGAGTTGAATCATCCATAGGATCATCATGTTCAGTGAAATTCACTTCTTTCTCTTTTCCTTTCAAGAATGTTTTGTAGAGCTTGCAAAGGTGCTCCGGTGTTCGGCACACTCTAGCCCAGTGTCCTTTGGAGCCACATTTGTAACAGGAATCTTCAGGATTCCGAAGAGAACTTTCACGAACATCTTTTCCTTTTTCATGTCTTTCAACATGATGCTTCTTGTGGATCGCGTTATTCTGTGAAGGGTTGTAAAAACCACTTCGACCGCGTCCACGGCCACGTCCACGGCCACGACCACGACCACGTCTACGGCCGCGTCCATAATTATATCCTCGTCCATAATTTTTAGAAAATGCAGCATTTGCTTCTGGAAATGCTGCTGAACCAGTAGGACGAGACTGATGATTTTTGATCAAAAGTTCATTATTTTTCTCTGCCACAAGAAGAGATGAAATTAGTTCAGAATATTTCTTAAACCACGCAACCTATATTGTTGTTGCAGTGTTATGTTGGATGCATGAAATGTGGAGTAAGTCTTCTCCAACATTTCTTCATCTGTGATATCTACCCCACAGAATTTCAACTGGGATACTATTCTGAACATTGCAGAGTTGTAGTCGCTAACTTTCTTAAAGTCTTGGAAGCGCAAAGCATTCCATTCATCACGAGTGGCAGGGAGCACAACTTCCTTTTGATGATCAAACCTTTCTTTGAGGTTTTTCCATAGAGCACTTGGGTCTCTAACAGTGAGATATTCACACTTTAGACTTTCATCAAGATGTCTGCGGATAAAGATTGTCGCCTTTGCCTTATCTTGTGACGACGTAGAATTTATTTCTTTAATGGTCTCAGTGAGACCCATTGACTCAAGATGTATCTCAATATCAATAACCCAAGACATATAATTTCTCCCCGTGATATCAAGTGGAATGAACTCAAGCTTTGCAAAGTTTGACATGGTGATAACTATAACAAAATATAAAAATAATTAGAATCACAACATTTTTATTTCTCAAAGAAAATTTGCATATCAACCATAATAGCTACAAGTAGAAGAGGAAAAGTGAACATTAAAATAAAAAATACGTGTACAATTCACTTGGATCCATGTCTCCAAGAAAAACGATGGAAGTGTTGATGATGATGACGGCAATAAGAAACATCAAAGCTGGACTAAGCATTATGCGAAAAAAAACTCGAACGCAATGCTTCTAGAAATGATGAAAATTTTTAGAATGAAGAGAGATTGAGGAGTGAGTTGTGTGGTTTAGAATTCACCAATTTATAGGATGAAAAATAGCCGTTTATAGCCGTTGGGGTTTTAGCCGTTGGGGATTATAGCCGTTGGGGGTTTTTTAGCCGTTTGGGGAGAGAGAAAAACAATTTAGATTTTATATATTAAATATTGTAATTAAGGAAATGGTAAAATAAATGCATTGTACTATATATATTTACGAGCTATAATATATGCACGCCACTCTACTTGGTGGGTGTTTTGCAGGCATAATTAATAAAGCAGTAATTATTGAAATAAAATATTGGCACACCACGCTACTCGGTAAACCTTTCAGTGGGTGTTTGTCCAGATATAATAGTAGAATAATAAAATATATAATGTTAGAAGTTTGGGGTTTAATCCACGCAAGCATCAAGTTAGATGTTAGTAAAGATAGCATAATCACATCACTTTACTATAAATAGGTGGCAGAGCCTCCTTTCATTATAGTAATGATGTTATATGAATATAATTAGTATAATAATTAGTTTTCGTAATCACATCACATTTCTATAAATAGGTGGCAGAGCCTCCTTTTATTATAGTAGTGGTGTTATACGAATATCATAAGTATAGTAACTTGTCAATTTTACCTTGAGATTGTAGAGGTAGAAGCTGGGACTTGTGATAGGACTCTTCCTTGAGTAATGGAAGCAGAGGCTCGTGACAAGTTTTACCTTAAGCTAATGGAGGCAGAGACTTGACGTGGTAGGCTTTTTCCCTGAGCTGACGGAGGTAGAGGCTGGGGACAGACTAGAGTGATCGTGCTGATAACGTGTTGTAAAACTCCGAGAATATAACACCAAGACAGAGAAATCTAGAGGCAGAGTAAGAGTAGGAATTCTTATTGATTTCTGAATTTTGTGTGTACATTGAAATGAATCAGGAAGGGCCTATTTATAGGAAAACCTTGGGGGCACTATGCAGTCGCTTGCGTCATCGCTTACATCAGCGCATAGTAACCTTATTAATGGTGCACAGTGAAGTTTGGTTTGTGAATGACGGAGTGGGTAGACATTGACTCCTTTAACAGTTTATAATTAGTTTGCATAGAGGTTTTTTTTTTTCTGTTTTGATTAAGATATGATTATTATTTGCTTAGAATATGATGGTATCGTGAATAAATTGAATATTTTAATATATTTATTGTTTGCTTAGATTATGAAAGTGTATTGTGAGTGTTACTTTAGGAATTCCCCCTTATGTTAGTCTTTGTCTCGCATAATATTTAAAAAGAAATATTTTATATCATAGCGCTAAGTCTCTAAACCAAAGGGCCAGACAAGCAGTAATGTCAATATTATTGGATTGGAGGGAGTGAAAATATTGTTGCTGCCAGTGATAATGATAGTGATAGTAAATGCAAATTATTGTTATTGTTGTGTTAGAAATACAGTTAGGTAAATGGGAATAATTGATAGGGGAGAGAAATGTAACACCTGAATCGAGAAATTCAGTTTCATCTCTATTTAAGACAGTGTTTGCTCCCTATATTGCAAAGTATACCAGCAAATATGCGACCCAAGATAATACAGGATCAAATTTTTCTATGCATTGAAAGTATTTCTCTCAGTCCAAGTTACAACTCGAAAATTGCACCTAACACAGAGAATAGAAATAATATGAAATTTTTGTGTTTTGCTTGGAAAGAATGGCATGCAGTTTATAGCCATTTGATACCCTTTCAATTTTAGACAATTGCTAATATGAACAGTTATGACTCTTGAAATTCCCACATTCATATATTTTTAAATTCAAAAAGAGTTTCCAACAGGTATATTCATTCAAATTCAAGAGCTAGAATGAAATATAAGACAGCAAAATGTAACGCCACAATGCAACTTGTAATGATGCAAAGTGCTAAGGCCTAATAATGCACCAAAATACGTCTATGCGCCCACGTTGCGCGCGTTTGAGATGCATCGCATCATATGCCCATGCCACCTTTTTTTCCATTGATTTTGCAAAGGAGAAAACTTATAAAGAGATCGAGAAGCTAAATTACAAGTAATTGAAAAGAAAATTATAGGTAGATCTCCTCTGAGATTTCTGGGAAAATGTGCCGGTGGGAGTCTGACCAGCGCGCGATCACTTTGTCCCGTTGACGATGCGAGCGATCGATCTTCGAATGCTACTGCTTGGGAATTCCTTCTCGCTTGGCTCCGGAAATTCTTTGAGAGGGAGGAAGATCTTAGGGTATTAGCACCCTGAATTTATCCTTGTAAGATTAGAGAAGTAATTCTCTGAATTCTTGGAAGCGAGAGAGTAGATCTCTTGTTGGCTTAAGCTTTGAAGCCACCAAAGAAGCTTATGCTTTTCAAAGCCTCTTGAACTTGAATCTTTTCAAGACCCTGAGCTTAGCTTTGGAAGCGAAAGAGTAGATCTCTAATCTCCTCTCTATTCTTGTCCGTCTCCCCTCCCTCTCCCATGTGTGCCTCTGGTAGGCTATTTATAGGGAGAACAGGGGTATAATCGCCCTGAAAAATCTGGAAACAGATTGAGTCAATCTGTTTTATATCTGGAAAGTAGCCTCGCCGCGAGGCTAGAATCAGCTTCTGCGAAGTTAGGAATAGCATGCAACGCTAATCTCTTAATTCGCTCTGCTAAATGAGGGATACTCCCTTGATCCTCTCTAGTTAATTGAGAGATCTCCCCTGATCTTCTTACCTGATTGGGAGAGTCAAAAGATCATGACAAGCAACTGCCAAATTTGATTTCAATCAACATGATCTTATCTGGAGATTTGATTGGTCAAAGGTGACCATAAAAAGACCCGCAGCGGGGCTAATCCAATAAGCTCGTAGCGGAGCTAAGGGAAGCTTCTGGGGAAACTAGGAGTAAACTCTCAGCGAAGCTATATGTTAGCTTGCTTTTCTCGCGTGGCTCTGCAGAGCGTCTAGCGAAGCTGTTAGCTAGCTTTCCGCGGAGTTATGGAAAACCCCAGGGCAAAGCTATAAGTTAGCCCATGGCAGAGTTGTGATGGAATTCTTGCGAAGCTAAGCAATATCGCTCATCTCTTGGGCTCGTGTGAGACTAAGTATTGAGCTGACTTAGTGTCCCTAGGCCTGCTCAGATCTTCTTCAAAGGCAACTATGACTTACTATCTGCTTTACTGTATTAGTAATGTCCATGTTGCTGCCTTGCCTTTGGTCATCAGCTTGTCTTCGACTTATCTTTTGTAGATGTCAATAAGGTAGACGTTCAGACCGGCTGAAGATGAATGGGGAACTCTGTTTATTTCGAGCGTCAACACACCTGTAACCAAACGATAAAGTTGTAATGATATTACCACGGATACAACTTCTTTTTATTCTCTTTTCCATGTGGGAGTAAATTTCCTAATATAAAATAATACATGAGCGTATATCAATTAACCTCAAAATTTTAAAAATTCCAACAATCCTACCCGTTTTCAAAATTATTTAGTCCTTTTAAAAAGACCTCTCTCTCTCTATGTGTTTTTTGATAACCTGTACTTGAGTAAAAATAGATTAGACCTTTAATCTATATATAGTTTGACTACAATAAATTTGTCATTATACAAGGTAGTCGTAACTTGCATCTTTCTTGTTTTTCGTAAGTGTATTCGAGATAAAGTGTAATACCCCGTTTCCGGAATACGTACTTAGTTGCGTATTCAGTTTTTCGATCGTATTTTTCGATTTACTTCCTGTATTTGACCAATTTCAATTTCAAATATCATTTTCTAATATATTAGATTTTATATGAATTTCTGGAATTTTCTTGAATTAAAATGAATTTCTTCAAAACCGGTGTCGACCAGTGTCGCTGATCGATTCCCGAATTTTTATCTTACAATCAGTTAGGAATTTCTAGAAAGTCCTTTAGACTTTATCTCTTAGAATTACATTTCTTACCTAAATACTTTTTCTGAGAATTTTATGAATTTATGAAAATTCCATCGGAGTCGGTAGTTAACTGATTCCGGGATTTTTAGTTTTAAAATTATAAAGTATTTCTTAAAACGGATTTCACTATGATACTTAAAATATTATTCTTGATTTTTGGTAAAATTTACGAGTCGTTCCGAGATACTTGAATTTCGGACGATTTCGGTATTTTCCGAAATGTTTTCCGCATCTTAGACTTAAACCCAGGAATCTGTGTTCCCGATATTTTCATTTTTGGAGACCAAGAAAATATCTTCATTTTATAAATTCTTTTCCTTTTTCCTTTCTCTTTTATTTCTCTTCCTTCCTCTCCAAGCCAAAGAATTTCCAATTTTCAAAATTCTAATTCTTTTCCAAATTTCCAACAAAACCCACACTCTTCCACCAACTTCTACCATTAATGCCCTTCTTTCTCTCTCTCTCTCTTTGGCCGGCCATGATTGGCCAAGGGAGACAACTCATCTCCCCTATTTGCACAAAACCCCTCTCAATTACCTTATTTTCACCTCCTTTACAAAATCAAAATCCTATATAAACTTTCCTTTACATTTTTATTTCTCTTTTCTTCACTTCACCAAGAAATTAACCTTCACATTTCCTTCTCCATCTCAACCTCAACCACCTACTTCCAAACAACACCTAGGTTTTCATCTCCATCCCAAGCAACCACCACTTCTTTGGATTGGGATCGTCCGCAATATCGCCAAGGATCAAGTTGGTGATATCGTCGACTACGAACTCTTCGGAACTCGTCAAAGCTTCAAGTAGCCGTTCTTTGTGAGTATTTTTACTCACCAAGACTTGATCAATTCCTATTGAAATTGTGCCTTCATATCTTGTACACATATGACATCAAATCACATTTTTAAACCATCAAACACAAACCACCAGAAAATCTGTTCTGTCACTGTTTTTCCCACGATTAGTCGACTTGACCTAGGGACTAGTCGACTAACCCACCTTAGTTGAAACTTAACCTTTTCTGATTTCACAGTTTTAGTCGACTAGACCAGATTTCCAGTCGACTAGAGACCCCTAGTCGACTATTCTCTTGACCCTAGTCGACTAACCTTTTCCTGAACCAGAACACCAACTCTCAGCTCCAGTCGACTTAGCCTAGATATTAGTCGACTTGAGACCACTAGTCGACTACTATTTTTACCTAGTCGACTACTTTTTCCTGAAATAAATCCCAACTCTCTGTATCACAGTTTTAGTCGACTTAGCCCCACTATTAGTCGACTTAGGTATCTGTTAGTCGACTACACATTTCACCATAGTCGACTAACTTTTCCTGAAACAGAATTCCAACTCTCTGGAACCCAGTTTTAGTCGACTCATCCAGACTATTAGTCGACTTAAGACCCCTATTAGTCGACTAACCCTTCCATCTAGTCGACTAATTCTGACTGTTTGACTTAGTTGATTTCTTTCCTGAAATTGGATCTTATCATTGATACATGTGTGACATATTATTCTTGTTCATGCTTCAAACTGGTACTACAGGATATGTTACTAGACAGATCTCACTACTTGTTACTTCATGACATGCTATTATATTTTCTCATTTCATGACTTGTTAAATAGTGAATATCACCCCTCATCATGCTATCTCTTAAACCAAGCATGATACACTTGACTTTTGTATAAAATGGACCAACTTACATATGGGTCGGGGGAAACATGCGGATATCGACATGTGTTCGTGTTTACAGTGGCATTAGGTATATTGTACAATCATATTCCGGTCTAACCTGAGGGCCTCCAGGGGACCGAGGGGAGTGCTTGCTCCCTATTCCTGAATACTGTCATGACAAAGGGCATACATAAGTCCCTCCTGATAGGCCTTGCGGCTGGTTCCGTCATCAAGCAACGGAACACCCTGGACCGTGGTCCCGGGCATGCACGGGACCCACTGTAAACATAGTTCGTTGATACCCCCCGCTGTTTCCAATAACAACCTTGTATTACTAGGATATGGATCTATGTGCGCTGGGACGCTGGGTCACATAGCTAGATATCACAGTAAGACAAGTAATAATAATAAGACGTTAACTGTAGATCTATTGCATTTTGACTGTATCTCTTCATGCTTCCATTACTTGTCGATTTATATTCCTTGTACTATTCTAACTTCCTTATTCATGTCTCTTAGCCACTTGGCTATAGTTTGTTTATTGTTAATATGTCTTGACTCCTTGGATTTGCATATTCAGATTCCGAAGCTTGGAACGAAGTGGAGCCATCCACAGAGGACCAAACTTATCTTAGTGGGCAGGCTGATTAGTTCCAGCCTCCTGTGCCAGACTCCTCCCTCTTGACTCGCGAGATCTTCTTTCTTCTTGTGAGCTTTTGTATACATATTGTATATTATTCTTTTGGACTTGGTTATGATGTAATACACATGTAATGTGTAATACTTTATAATATCCTGTGATAACTTTGTATGTGTATTTGTATGTGTACTTCTTGTGTTGGCATATATATATGAATACCACGCTTTGTCGTGTACTCTGATCTTTGTTGTACTTTTATGCTTAGCGTATATACGTGGGGCACTTTCTGACCTACGTATATACGTCGCAGTGACGTCCCCGTATCCTTAGAATCGGGCGTTACAGGTTGGTATCAGAGCTTGGCTCTCACACCTAAAGTACAATCAAGCAGCAAATTTCATAATTTGCTATTGCCAACTACAATGTACAAAGTTATCGAGTCCTTCTTGATTCCTTCTTGATTCCTTCCCTTGTATCCTAAACTCCTTCCATTTGTTTCCAAATTCCAGTTATCTTTTCCCAACTCGGTATGGAGAGAAGGACGGGCCGTAACCACTCCGGGCAAGCGTCGAATGGACCCGCGGGAGAGAATTTGGATATTCTGAGGGTCATTCAAACAATGATGGAGAACCAGCAGCAACAGACGGAACTTCTCCGGCAAGAGTTGACAGCTCCTAAGGAACAGAGGCCGGGGAACATTTCAGATTTCAGGAGGCTGCAGCCAGCTATATTCACGGGTGAAGAGAAACCCCTGGATGCTGAGCAATGGTTGACAGACACCACAGATCTGCTGAATGCAGCGAGGGTACCAAAGGAGAATCAAGTTGAGGTCGCTAAGATTCAGTTGAAAGATGTAGCTAGAACTTGGTGGCTAGCTGAGGAGGCCAGATTGGAGAAGCCTGTCACCTGGGACACGTTCTCCAAAAGTTTTTACAGTAGATTCTTCCCTGCTACTGCTCAGAAGGACATGGAGAGAGCTTTATCAGACTCCAGCAGTGGAACAAATCCGTGGATGAGTATGCCGCAGAATTTCTCAGGCTTAGCCGCTTTGCTCCGTACATGGTAACGGATGAGGAGAAGCGGGCAAGCAGATTCCAGCAAGGCCTGCGGATGGATATACAAGTATTCCTGATGCCCCAGCAGCTGAAGACCTATTCAGAAGTTCTCACCATCGCTCGAGAGGTAGAGCGTGGGCTTGAGAAGAAGAAAGTGAACTTGATGAGGAACCAGGCCATGAAGAGGCCATTTGCACCAATGGGAAGAGGAGGCCCATACAGAACAGCAAAGGTTCAGGCGATGAGGCAACCATTCAGACCAGTGCCTTACCAGATGACCCAACCAGGTCCTATCTGCAACTTTTGCCAGAAACCAGGACACTCTCAACAGAATTGCCGTAGGGCAAATGGATGGTGTTTGGTGTGTGGTTCCCGAGACCATTCCATCGAAACCTGTCCACACAGGAGATTGGGGATTGCAAATCAGACTTTGCCAGCACTTTCAGGATCCAATGGACAGAGAGTAATTCCGGGGCCACTTGGACAGAGGAACCAAGGACCAGTGATGAGGAGAGCTCTTCCCGCTCCTCCACCGCAAGCTTTTCGCCCAGTCCAGAGAGGAGGTAGGACAGCAGTAGGGCGTGGAAGGGGTCAAGCTTTCAACCTGACGCCAGAAGAGGCTGAGACTTCAGAGGAAGTGATAACAGGTAACATCAGAGTTCATTCAAAACCTGTTCTCGCTCTCTTCGATTCAGGTGCATCCCACTGTTATATCTCAGAGCATTTTTGTGCATTGCATTCTATACCTGTTAGATCATTAGACCACAAATGGGAGATTAGTACTGGAATGGAGTAGTCATATCCTCTAGAGTTTGTACTGATTGTCCAGTAGAACTTTGTGATAAGACCTTGGCCATAGATATGCTCGTACTAGACACCAAGGGGTACGACGTAATCTTAGGCATGACCTGGCTCAGTCAGTACTATGCAGTGATTGACTGTAGGGAGAGGAAGATTAATTTCAGGATCTCTCTTCAGCCGGAATTCCAATTTAGTGGAGAAGTGAAGTCTACCAAGGGAAAGACTCAGATGACTACTTCGGAGGTTCAGAAGGGAGTACCGGTGTGGATGAATTCCCAGGAGTGTTTGCTGAGATCTCAGGACTTCCACCGGAAAGGATGATTGAGTTCTCCATTGAGACTATTCCAGGATCAGCTCCTATATCCAAGGCTCCGTACAGGATGGCACCGACGGAGTTAGAGATTTTGAAGAAGCAGCTGCAGGAATACTCAGATAGGGATTGATTCGGCCAAGTACTTCACCATGGGGAGCTCCAGTACTGTTGGCGAACAAGAAGGATGGTGGTAAAAGACTTTGCATTGATTATAGAGAATTGAACAAAGTTACCATCAAGAACAAGTATCCCTTACCAAGGATAGATGATCTGTTTGATCAGCTTCATGGAGCCCGTGTATTCTCTAAACTGGATTTACAATCGGGTTACCATCAGCTGAGGGTGAAGAAGGAAGATATTCCGAAGACTGCATTCAGGACCCGTTATGGCCACTATAAGTTTCTAGTTATGCCTTTCGGAGTCACCATGCCCCTGCAGTTTTCATGGATTTGATGAACCGAGTGTTCTCGCCCTATCTGGATCAGTTCGTTGTTGTTTTTATAGATGACATCCTGATCTATTCAAAGAACAACAGAGAACATGCAGAACACTTGAGGATTGTATTGCAGACTCTCCAGCAGAGCAGCTTCATGCTAAGAGGAGCAAGTGTGAATTCTGGTTGGACAGTATAGCATTCCTTGGACACATGGTTTCAGCAGAAGGAATTTCAGTTGACCCCAGCAAAGTCCAGGCAGTGAAGGATTGGCCAATTCCAAGGACGGTGACTGAGATTAAGAGTTTTCTGGGACTAGCCGGATATTACCGACGCTTTGTTCAGGATTTCTCTAGGATTGCAGCTCCATTGACCAAGCTCACCCGGAAAGGAGAAAGGTACATATGGACAGAGGAGTGTACAACAGCCCTTGAGCAACTGAAGCAGAGGCTCATTTCAGCTCCAATCTTGAGGACTCCCTCAGGTAGAGGAGGGATGGTCATATTCAGTGATGCATCAGGAAAAGACCTGGGATGTGTACTAATGCAACATGATCATGTCATAGCATATGCATCAAGGCAACTGAAGAATCATGAGCGGAATTACCCAACTCATGACTTGGAGCTAGCAGCTGTGATTTTTGCCTTGAAGATCTGGAGGCATTATCTTCTGGGAGATAAAGTGTTGATATACACGGATCACAAGAGCCTCAAGTATATTTTTCTCACAGAAAGAGTTGAACATGAGGCAGAGACGGTGGTTGGAGTTGATGGCGGACTATGATATTGACTTGCAATATCATCCGGGCAAGGTCAATACAGTTCCAGATGCACTGAGCAGAATGCCAGAGAATAGAGTGCTTGTCCAGTTTACTCAGCAGAAGGAGTTGATTCAAGATTTCATCAGATTGGACTTGATGGTAGTTCAAGGAACTGAGAAGGCAGGACAGTTCATGACTTTGCAGATTCAGTCATCATTGATAGATGAGATCAAGGAAGCTCAAAAGGAGGATCCCAGATTACAGACATTCCGAGCTCAGGTAGAAGCTGGATTGAGGACTGATATCTGTATTCATCCAGATGGTGCTTTGTATTTTGGTAGCAGACTTTGTGTTCCCCAAGGAGAAGTTAGACAGAAGATTCGGCAGAAGCACACAGTTCAGCATATTCCATACACCCAGGGGGAACCAAGATGTATCAAGACATCAAGAAGCAGTTTTGGTGGAATGCTATGAAGAGGGAAATAGCCCAGTTTGTAGCCAAGTGCTTGGTGTGCCAGCAGATAAAGATAGAACATCAGAGATCAGCCGGACTTCTACAACCTTTACCGATACCCGAATGGAAGTGGGAGCACATCACCATGGACTTTGTCACGGCATTACCTCGCAGTCCTAAGGGTAACAATGCTGTGTGGGTAATCATTGATCGTCTCACCAAGTCAGCTCACTTCATACCATTCAGGGTGGGTCAGACAACAGAGGTCCTGGCAGACAAGTACATGAAGGAAATAGTTCGTCTGCATGGAGTTCCAGTTAGTATTGTATCAGACAGAGACACCAGATTCAGATCTCATTTCTGGGAGAGTCTCCAAGCAAGTCTGGGAACTCGTCTGAAATTCAGTACTTCATATCATCCTCAGACAGACGGACAATCTGAAAGGACTATCCAGATTCTTGAAGACATGTTGCGGGCCTGCATGATTGAGTTCAAGGGATCATGGGAAGACCATCTTCATTTGGCTGAATTTTCTTATAATAACAGCTATCAGGCAAGTATCAAGATGGCACCCTTTGAGGCATTGTATGGGAGAAAGTGTAGGTCACCGATTTGTTGGGATGAAGTCGGTGAGAGGACACTTTTAGGACCGGAGATCCTGATTCAGACAACAGAGAAAGTCAGAATCATCAGAGATCACCTCAGGGCAGCACAAAGTCGGCAGAAGAGTTGGGCTGACACTCAGAGAAGGCCATTGGAATTCCAGGCAGGAGATCATGTACTCTTGAAGATATCACCCACCAGAGGAGTAATCCGTTCGGTGTTCGTGGAAAGCTCAGTCCGAGATATATCGGCCCATTCGAGATTTTGGATCGAGTGGGAGATGTGTCTTATAGATTGGCACTACCGCCATCTTTGGATGGAGTTCACAATGTTTTCACGTGTCACAGTTGCGGAAGTATGTCAAGGATGATAGTCATATTCTGGATCATTCCGAACTGGAACTGCAACCAGATTTGTCATATCAAGAGCAGCCGATGGCCGTATTGGATAAGAGTGTGAAGACACTGAAGAACAAGGCAATACCATTGGTATTGGTGTCTTGGAACAGACATGCGCCAGGAGAGGCCACATGGGAACGAGAGGACGTTATCCGTGAGCGTTATCCGCATCTCTTCACATCTTGATTGGTAAAGCTCTTTCCTCCTATTCTTTTCTACTGTTATCTTCCATCTTATCCTTCTCTACTTGTTACCTTTCACTTTACGAAATTTCGAGGACGAATTTTTGTAAGGTGGATGGATTGTAATACCCCGTTCCGGTTTCCGAATCTACTTAGTTGCGTATTCAGTTTTTCGATCGTATTTTTCGATTTACTTCCTGTATTTGACCAATTTCAATTTCAAATATCATTTTCTATATATTAGATTTTATATGAATTTCTGGAATTTTCTTGAATTAAAATGAATTTCTTCAAAACCGGTGTCGACCAGTGTCGCTGATCGATCCCGAATTTTTATCTTACAATCAGTTAGGAATTTCTAGAAAGTCTTTTAGACTTTATCTCTTAGAATTACATTTCTTACCTAAATACTTTTTCTGAGAATTTTATGAATTTATGAAAATTCCATCGGAGTCGGTAGTTAACTGATTCCGGGATTTTTAGTTTTAAAATTATAAAGTATTTCTTAAAACGGATTTCACTATGATACTTAAAATATTATTCTTGATTTTTGGTAAAATTTACGAGTCGTTCCGAGATACTTGAATTTCGGACGATTTCGGTATTTTCCGAAATGTTTTCCGCATCTTAGACTTAAACCCAGGAATCTGTGTTCCCGATATTTTCATTTTTGGAGACCAAGAAAATATCTTCATTTTATAAATTCTTTTCCTTTTTCCTTTCTCTTTTATTTCTCTTCCTTCCTCTCCAAGCCAAAGGAATTTCCAATTTTCAAAATTCTAATTCTTTTCCAATTTCCAACAAAACCCACACTCTTCCACCAACTTCTACCATTAATGCCCTTCTTTCTCTCTCTCTTCTTTGGCCGGCCATGATTGGCCAAGGGAGACAACTCATCTCCCCTATTTGCACAAAACCCTCTCAATTACCTTATTTTCACCTCCTTTACAAAATCAAAATCCTATATAAACTTTCCTTTACATTTTTATTTCTCTTTTCTTCACTTCACCAAGAAATTAACCTTCACATTTCCTTCTCCATCTCAACCTCAACCACCTACTTCCAAAACAACACCTAGGTTTTCATCTCCATCCCAAGCAACCACCACTTCTTTGGATTGGGATCGTCCGCAATATCGCCAAGGATCAAGTTGGTGATATCGTCGACTACGAACTCTTCGGAACTCGTCAAAGCTTCAAGTAGCCGTTCTTTGTGAGTATTTTTACTCACCAAGACTTGATCAATTCCTATTGAAATTGTGCCTTCATATCTTGTACACATATGACATCAAAATCACATTTTTAAACCATCAAACACAACCACCAGAAAATCTGTTCTGTCACTGTTTTTCCCACGATTAGTCGACTTGACCTAGGGACTAGTCGACTAACCCACCTTAGTTGAAACTTAACCTTTTCTGATTTCACAGTTTTAGTCGACTAGACCAGATTTCCAGTCGACTAGAGACCCCTAGTCGACTATTCTCTTGACCCTAGTCGACTAACCTTTTCCTGAACCAGAAACACCAACTCTCAGCTCCAGTCGACTTAGCCTAGATATTAGTCGACTTGAGACCACTAGTCGACTACTATTTTTACCTAGTCGACTACTTTTTCCTGAAATAAATCCCACTCTCTGTATCACAGTTTTAGTCGACTTAGCCCCACTATTAGTCGACTTAGGTATCTGTTAGTCGACTACACATTTCACCATAGTCGACTAACTTTTCCTGAAACAGAATTCCAACTCTCTGGAACCCAGTTTTAGTCGACTCATCCAGACTATTAGTCGACTTAAGACCCCTATTAGTCGACTAACCCTTCCATCTAGTCGACTAATTCTGACTGTTTGACTTAGTTGATTTCTTTCCTGAAATTGGATCTTATCATTGATACATGTGTGACATATTATTCTTGTTCATGCTTCATAACTGGTACTACAGGATATGTTACTAGACAGATCTCACTACTTGTTACTTCATGACATGCTATTATATTTTCTCATTTCATGACTTGTTAAATAGTGAATATCACCCCTCATCATGCTATCTCTTAAACCAAGCATGATACACTTGACTTTTGTATAAAATGGACCAACTTACATATGGGTCGGGGGAAACATGCGGATATCGACATGTGTTCGTGTTTACAGTGGCATTAGGTATATTGTACAATCATATTCCGGTCTAACCTGAGGGCCTCCAGGGGACCGAGGGGAGTGCTTGCTCCCTATTCCTGAATACTGTCATGACAAAGGGCATACATAAGTCCCTCCTGATAGGCCTTGCGGCTGGTTCCGTCATCAAGCAACGGAACACCCTGGACCGTGGTCCCGGGCATGCACGGGACCCACTGTAAACATAGTTCGTTGATACCCCCGCTGTTTCCAATAACAACCTTGTATTACTAGGATATGGATCTATGTGCGCTGGGACGCTGGGTCACATAGCTAGATATCACAGTAAGACAAGTAATAATAATAAGACGTTAACTGTAGATCTATTGCATTTTGACTGTATCTCTTCATGCTTCCATTACTTGTCGATTTATATTCCTTGTACTATTCTAACTTCCTTATTCATGTCTCTTAGCCACTTGGCTATAGTTTGTTTATTGTTAATATGTCTTGACTCCTTGGATTTGCATATTCAGATTCCGAAGCTTGGAACGAAGTGGAGCCATCCACAGAGGACCAAACTTATCTTAGTGGGCAGGCTGATTAGTTCCAGCCTCCTGTGCCAGACTCCTCCCTCTTGACTCGCGAGATCTTCTTTCTTCTTGTGAGCTTTTGTATACATATTGTATATTATTCTTTTGGACTTGGTTATGATGTAATACACATGTAATGTGTAATACTTTATAATATCCTGTGATAACTTTGTATGTGTATTTGTATGTGTACTTCTTGTGTTGGCATATATATATGAATACCACGCTTTGTCGTGTACTCTGATCTTTGTTGTACTTTTATGCTTAGCGTATATACGTGGGGGCACTTTCTGACCTACGTATATACGTCGCAGTGACGTCCCCGTATCCTTAGAATCGGGGCGTTACAGGTTGGTATCAGAGCTTGGCTCTCACACCTAAAGTACAATCAAGCAGCAAATTTCATAATTTGCTATTGCCAACTACAATGTACAAGTTATCGAGTCCTTCTTGATTCCTTCTTGATTCCTTCCCTTGTATCCTAAACTCCTTCCATTTGTTTCCAAATTCCAGTTATCTTTTCCCAACTCGGTATGGAGAGAAGGACGGGCCGTAACCACTCCGGGCAAGCGTCGAATGGACCCGCGGGAGAGAATTTGGATATTCTGAGGGTCATTCAAACAATGATGGAGAACCAGCAGCAACAGACGGAACTTCTCCGGCAAGAGTTGACAGCTCCTAAGGAACAGAGGCCGGGAACATTTCAGATTTCAGGAGGCTGCAGCCAGCTATATTCACGGGTGAAGAGAAACCCCTGGATGCTGAGCAATGGTTGACAGACACCACAGATCTGCTGAATGCAGCGAGGGTACCAAAGGAGAATCAAGTTGAGGTCGCTAAGATTCAGTTGAAAGATGTAGCTAGAACTTGGTGGCTAGCTGAGGAGGCCAGATTGGAGAAGCCTGTCACCTGGGACACGTTCTCCAAAAGTTTTTACAGTAGATTCTTCCCTGCTACTGCTCAGAAGGACATGGAAGAGCAGTTTATCAGACTCCAGCAGTGGAACAAATCCGTGGATGAGTATGCCGCAGAATTTCTCAGGCTTAGCCGCTTTGCTCCGTACATGGTAACGGATGAGGAGAAGCGGCAAGCAGATTCCAGCAAGGCCTGCGGATGGATATACAAGTATTCCTGATGCCCCAGCAGCTGAAGACCTATTCAGAAGTTCTCACCATCGCTCGAGAGGTAGAGCGTGGGCTTGAGAAGAAGAAAGTGAACTTGATGAGGAACCAGGCCATGAAGAGGCCATTTGCACCAATGGGAAGAGGAGGCCCATACAGAACAGCAAAGGTTCAGGCGATGAGGCAACCATTCAGACCAGTGCCTTACCAGATGACCCAACCAGGTCCTATCTGCAACTTTTGCCAGAAACCAGGACACTCTCAACAGAATTGCCGTAGGGCAAATGGATGGTGTTTGGTGTGTGGTTCCCGAGACCATTCCATCGAAACCTGTCCACACAGGAGATTGGGGATTGCAAATCAGACTTTGCCAGCACTTTCAGGATCCAATGGACAGAGAGTAATTCCGGGCCACTTGGACAGAGGAACCAAGGACCAGTGATGAGGAGAGCTCTTCCCGCTCCTCCACCGCAAGCTTTTCGCCCAGTCCAGAGAGGAGGTAGGACAGCAGTAGGGCGTGGAAGGGGTCAAGCTTTCAACCTGACGCCAGAAGAGGCTGAGACTTCAGAGGAAGTGATAACAGGTAACATCAGAGTTCATTCAAAACCTGTTCTCGCTCTCTTCGATTCAGGTGCATCCCACTGTTATATCTCAGAGCATTTTGTGGCATTGCATTCTATACCTGTTAGATCATTAGACCACAAATGGGAGATTAGTACTGGGAATGGAGTAGTCATATCCTCTAGAGTTTGTACTGATTGTCCAGTAGAACTTTGTGATAAGACCTTGGCCATAGATATGCTCGTACTAGACACCAAGGGGTACGACGTAATCTTAGGCATGACCTGGCTCAGTCAGTACTATGCAGTGATTGACTGTAGGGAGAGGAAGATTAATTTCAGGATCTCTCTTCAGCCGGAATTCCAATTTAGTGGAGAAGTGAAGTCTACCAAGGGAAAGACTCAGATGACTACTTCGGAGGTTCAGAAGGAGTACCGGTGTGGGATGAATTCCCAGGAGTGTTTGCTGAGATCTCAGGACTTCCACCGGAAAGGATGATTGAGTTCTCCATTGAGACTATTCCAGGATCAGCTCCTATATCCAAGGCTCCGTACAGGATGGCACCGACGGAGTTAGAGATTTTGAAGAAGCAGCTGCAGGAATACTCAGATAAGGGATTGATTCGGCCAAGTACTTCACCATGGGGAGCTCCAGTACTGTTGGCGAACAAGAAGGATGGTGGTAAAAGACTTTGCATTGATTATAGAGAATTGAACAAAGTTACCATCAAGAACAAGTATCCCTTACCAAGGATAGATGATCTGTTTGATCAGCTTCATGGAGCCCGTGTATTCTCTAAACTGGATTTACAATCGGGTTACCATCAGCTGAGGGTGAAGAAGGAAGATATTCCGAAGACTGCATTCAGGACCCGTTATGGCCACTATAAGTTTCTAGTTATGCCTTTCGGAGTCACCAATGCCCCTGCAGTTTTCATGGATTTGATGAACCGAGTGTTCTCGCCCTATCTGGATCAGTTCGTTGTTGTTTTTATAGATGACATCCTGATCTATTCAAAGAACAACAGAGAACATGCAGAACACTTGAGGATTGTATTGCAGACTCTCCAGCAGGAGCAGCTTCATGCTAAGAGGAGCAAGTGTGAATTCTGGTTGGACAGTATAGCATTCCTTGGACACATGGTTTCAGCAGAAGGAATTTCAGTTGACCCCAGCAAAGTCCAGGCAGTGAAGGATTGGCCAATTCCAAGGACGGTGACTGAGATTAAGAGTTTTCTGGGACTAGCCGGATATTACCGACGCTTTGTTCAGGATTTCTCTAGGATTGCAGCTCCATTGACCAAGCTCACCCGGAAAGGAGAAAGGTACATATGGACAGAGGAGTGTACAACAGCCCTTGAGCAACTGAAGCAGAGGCTCATTTCAGCTCCAATCTTGAGGACTCCCTCAGGTAGAGGAGGGATGGTCATATTCAGTGATGCATCAGGAAAAGACCTGGGATGTGTACTAATGCAACATGATCATGTCATAGCATATGCATCAAGGCAACTGAAGAATCATGAGCGGAATTACCCAACTCATGACTTGGAGCTAGCAGCTGTGATTTTTGCCTTGAAGATCTGGAGGCATTATCTTCTGGGAGATAAAGTGTTGATATACACGGATCACAAGAGCCTCAAGTATATTTTCTCACAGAAAGAGTTGAACATGAGGCAGAGACGGTGGTTGGAGTTGATGGCGGACTATGATATTGACTTGCAATATCATCCGGGCAAGGTCAATACAGTTCCAGATGCACTGAGCAGAATGCCAGAGAATAGAGTGCTTGTCCAGTTTACTCAGCAGAAGGAGTTGATTCAAGATTTCATCAGATTGGACTTGATGGTAGTTCAAGGAACTGAGAAGGCAGGACAGTTCATGACTTTGCAGATTCAGTCATCATTGATAGATGAGATCAAGGAAGCTCAAAAGGAGGATCCCAGATTACAGACATTCCGAGCTCAGGTAGAAGCTGGATTGAGGACTGATATCTGTATTCATCCAGATGGTGCTTTGTATTTTGGTAGCAGACTTTGTGTTCCCCAAGGAGAAGTTAGACAGAAGATTCTGGCAGAAGCACACAGTTCAGCATATTCCATACACCCAGGGGGAACCAAGATGTATCAAGACATCAAGAAGCAGTTTTGGTGGAATGCTATGAAGAGGGAAATAGCCCAGTTTGTAGCCAAGTGCTTGGTGTGCCAGCAGATAAAGATAGAACATCAGAGATCAGCCGGACTTCTACAACCTTTACCGATACCCGAATGGAAGTGGGAGCACATCACCATGGACTTTGTCACGGCATTACCTCGCAGTCCTAAGGGTAACAATGCTGTGTGGGTAATCATTGATCGTCTCACCAAGTCAGCTCACTTCATACCATTCAGGGTGGGTCAGACAACAGAGGTCCTGGCAGACAAGTACATGAAGGAAATAGTTCGTCTGCATGGAGTTCCAGTTAGTATTGTATCAGACAGAGACACCAGATTCAGATCTCATTTCTGGGAGAGTCTCCAAGCAAGTCTGGGAACTCGTCTGAAATTCAGTACTTCATATCATCCTCAGACAGACGGACAATCTGAAAGGACTATCCAGATTCTTGAAGACATGTTGCGGCCTGCATGATTGAGTTCAAGGGATCATGGGAAGACCATCTTCATTTGGCTGAATTTTCTTATAATAACAGCTATCAGGCAAGTATCAAGATGGCACCCTTTGAGGCATTGTATGGGAGAAAGTGTAGGTCACCGATTTGTTGGGATGAAGTCGGTGAGAGGACACTTTTAGGACCGGAGATCCTGATTCAGACAACAGAGAAAGTCAGAATCATCAGAGATCACCTCAGGGCAGCACAAAGTCGGCAGAAGAGTTGGGCTGACACTCAGAGAAGGCCATTGGAATTCCAGGCAGGAGATCATGTACTCTTGAAGATATCACCCACCAGAGGAGTAATCCGGTTCGGTGTTCGTGGAAAGCTCAGTCCGAGATATATCGGCCCATTCGAGATTTTGGATCGAGTGGGAGATGTGTCTTATAGATTGGCACTACCGCCATCTTTGGATGGAGTTCACAATGTTTTCCACGTGTCACAGTTGCGGAAGTATGTCAAGGATGATAGTCATATTCTGGATCATTCCGAACTGGAACTGCAACCAGATTTGTCATATCAAGAGCAGCCGATGGCCGTATTGGATAAGAGTGTGAAGACACTGAAGAACAAGGCAATACCATTGGTATTGGTGTCTTGGAACAGACATGCGCCAGGAGAGGCCACATGGGAACGAGAGGACGTTATCCGTGAGCGTTATCCGCATCTCTTCACATCTTGATTGGTAAAGCTCTTTCCTCCTATTCTTTTCTACTGTTATCTTCCATCTTATCCTTCTCTACTTGTTACCTTTCACTTTACGAAATTTCGAGGACGAAATTTTTGTAAGGTGGATGGATTGTAATACCCCGTTTCCGGAATACGTACTTAGTTGCGTATTCAGTTTTTCGATCGTATTTTTCGATTTACTTCCTGTATTTGACCAATTTCAATTTCAAATATCATTTTCTAATATATTAG
Organism: Agave tequilana; assembly: GCA_038442645.1. NCBI lineage: Eukaryota > Viridiplantae > Streptophyta > Magnoliopsida > Asparagales > Asparagaceae > Agave > Agave tequilana. Next base: position 24,627 of record JAVJIF010006201.1, read on the forward strand.
ATTTTATATGAATTTCTGGAATTTTCTTGAATTAAAATGAATTTCTTCAAAAACCGGTGTCGACCAGTGTCGCTGATCGATTCCCGAATTTTTATCTTACAATCAGTTAGGAATTTCTAGAAAGTCCTTTAGACTTTATCTCTTAGAATTACATTTCTTACCTAAATACTTTTTCTGAGAATTTTATGAATTTATGAAAATTCCATCGGAGTCGGTAGTTAACTGATTCCGGGATTTTTAGTTTTAAAATTATAAAGTATTTCTTAAAACGGATTTCACTATGATACTTAAAATATTATTCTTGATTTTTGGTAAAATTTACGAGTCGTTCCGAGATACTTGAATTTCGGACGATTTCGGTATTTTCCGAAATGTTTTCCGCATCTTAGACTTAAACCCAGGAATCTGTGTTCCCGATATTTTCATTTTTGGAGACCAAGAAAATATCTTCATTTTATAAATTCTTTTCCTTTTTCCTTTCTCTTTTATTTCTCTTCCTTCCTCTCCAAGCCAAAGGAATTTCCAATTTTCAAATTTCTAATTCTTTTCCAAATTTCCAACAAAACCCACACTCTTCCACCAACTTCTACCATTAATGCCCTTCTTTCTCTCTCTCTTCTTTGGCCGGCCATGATTGGCCAAGGGAGACAACTCATCTCCCCTATTTGCACAAAACCCCTCTCAATTACCTTATTTTCACCTCCTTTACAAAATCAAAATCCTATATAAACTTTCCTTTACATTTTTATTTCTCTTTTCTTCACTTCACCAAGAAATTAACCTTCACATTTCCTTCTCCATCTCAACCTCAACCACCTACTTCCAAAACAACACCTAGGTTTTCATCTCCATCCCAAGCAACCACCACTTCTTTGGATTGGGATCGTCCGCAATATCGCCAAGGATCAAGTTGGTGATATCGTCGACTACGAACTCTTCGGAACTCGTCAAAGCTTCAAGTAGCCGTTCTTTGTGAGTATTTTTACTCACCAAGACTTGATCAATTCCTATTGAAATTGTGCCTTCATATCTTGTACACATATGACATCAAAATCACATTTTTAAACCATCAAACACAACCACCAGAAAATCTGTTCTGTCACTGTTTTTCCCACGATTAGTCGACTTGACCTAGGGACTAGTCGACTAACCCACCTTAGTTGAAACTTAACCTTTTCTGATTTCACAGTTTTAGTCGACTAGACCAGATTTCCAGTCGACTAGAGACCCCTAGTCGACTATTCTCTTGACCCTAGTCGACTAACCTTTTCCTGAACCAGAAACACCAACTCTCGACTCCAGTCGACTTAGCCTAGATATTAGTCGACTTGAGACCACTAGTCGACTACTATTTTTACCTAGTCGACTACTTTTTCCTGAAATAAATCCCAACTCTCTGTATCACAGTTTTAGTCGACTTAGCCCCACTATTAGTCGACTTAGGTATCTGTTAGTCGACTACACATTTCACCATAGTCGACTAACTTTTCCTGAAACAGAATTCCAACTCTCTGGAACCCAGTTTTAGTCGACTCATCCAGACTATTAGTCGACTTAAGACCCCTATTAGTCGACTAACCCTTCCATCTAGTCGACTAATTCTGACTGTTTGACTTAGTTGATTTCTTTTCTGAAATTGGATCTTATCATTGATACATGTGTGACATATTATTCTTGTTCATGCTTCATAACTGGTATTACAGGATATGTTACTAGACAGATCTCACTACTTGTTACTTCATGACATGCTATTATATTTTCTCATTTCATGACTTGTTAAATAGTGAATATCACCCCTCATCATGCTATCTCTTAAACCAAGCATGATACACTTGACTTTTGTATAAAATGGACCAACTTACATATGGGTCGGGGAAACATGCGGATATCGATATGTGTTCGTGTTTACAGTGGCATTAGGTATATTGTACAATCATATTCCGGTCTAACCTGAGGGCCTCCAGGGGACCGAGGGGAGTGCTTGCTCCCTATTCCTGAATACTGTCATGACAAAGGGCATACATAAGTCCCTCCTGATAGGCCTTGCGGCTGGTTCCGTCATCAAGCAACGGAACACCCTGGACCGTGGTCCCGGGCATGCACGGGACCCACTGTAAACATAGTTCGTTGATACCCCCGCTGTTTCCAATAACAACCTTGTATTACTAGGATATGGATCTATGTGCGCTGGGACGCTGGGTCACATAGCTAGATATCACAGTAAGACAAGTAATAATAATAAGACGTTAACTGTAGATCTATTGCATTTTGACTGTATCTCTTCATGCTTCCATTACTTGTCGATTTATATTCCTTGTACTATTCTAACTTCCTTATTCATGTCTCTTAGCCACTTGGCTATAGTTTGTTTATTGTTAATATGTCTTGACTCCTTGGATTTGCATATTCAGATTCCGAAGCTTGGAACGAAGTGGAGCCATCCACAGAGGACCAAACTTATCTTAGTGGGCAGGCTGATTAGTTCCAGCCTCCTGTGCCAGACTCCTCCCTCTTGACTCGCGAGATCTTCTTTCTTCTTGTGAGCTTTTGTATACATATTGTATATTATTCTTTTGGACTTGGTTATGATGTAATACACATGTAATGTGTAATACTTTATAATATCCTGTGATAACTTTGTATGTGTACTTCTTGTGTTGGCATATATATATGAATACCACGCTTTGTCGTGTACTCTGATCTTTGTTGTACTTTTATGCTTAGCGTATATACGTGGGGGCACTTTCTGACCTACGTATATACGTCGCAGTGACGTCCCCGTATCCTTAGAATCGGGGCGTTACATAAAGCATTTAGTCTTGCAGAAGCGGCCCACTATATAGATGAATTCAATAAATGCAATTGTATGATCTACATCTTTGTAAGAAGCTAAATTCATTAAGAGAATACATACAAGCATATACTATCTTGAGATGGATAATAAAGATATTCATCTTTATATTATATTGCATACACAGCTACGACTACATGTGTTTTCCCTTTGAATCAAGAGACCAAGTACTATTCTATTGACCGGTGTATTTTCAGTTATAAGTTACCTCTCATTTAATAGGCTTTAAACTTATCTCCCTCGAAGTCCTTGCCATCTCATCCCTGCTGTAACACCCCGCTCCCGGAATACGTACTTAGTTGCGTATTCAGATTTCTCGATCGTATTTTTTTGATTTACTTCCTATATTTGTTTTATATTATGAGTTATTTCTGAGATCGTTTTGCCTTGGATCCGGATTCGTGAACTCGGAGTCAGCCCTAGTCTGAATCAGAAACCCGATCCTAGTGAATTGCTCGCTTTGATCTTTTCGCTGTTCCAATTTGACCGATTTCAGTTTTAAACATCATTTTTCAATATTCTAGATTTTTCATGATTTTCTGAAATTTTTCTGAATTAAATTGTAAATCTTCAAAACCGGGGTCGACCGATACCGCTGACCGATTCTCGGATTTTTAATTTATAACGGAGTTGAATTTTAAGAAACGGCTTTCCTGTAATTTCTTAAAATCACATTTTCTATCTAAATACTTTTTCTGAGAATTTTCTAAATTTATCGAAATTCCACTGGATTTGGTGTCGGCCAGTATCGCTGGTTGATTCCAGGATTTTTCATTTACAATTGGAATCAAATTTCTAGATTCTGCTTTCATATTACTTCTTAGAATTATATTTTCTCCTTTCAGGCTTTTTCTGAGAATTTTCAGATTTTATCAAAATCCGGCCAACCCGGTGTAGACCGATATTGACGGTTGACTTTATGATTTTTATTTTGAAAATAAAATTGAATTTCTGAAAACCGATTTCACCAAAAATATTTTTATAATATTTATTATTTTTGAGAATTTTTGGGAAGCTTTCCAAGCTACTTTATTTTTTAGACTTTTCCGGAGTTTTCGGTGTTTTCCCAGATACCGGAATAGTACCCAGATTTTTTCCACTTTTCTCTCTCCTCGCTAGACGCGAATTTCACCAACCTAGGATTCTGCATTTAATGCAAAAATCCTCTCCATATTGCATTTAATGCATTTAAGATCAATTCCAATCAAGTCATTATGACTTTTGTCCTTTTGCTAAACGCGGCTTTTTGCATCTTCCCTGGGCGCTGAGATAATCCCCGCGTCTGGCTAAATTTTTGCCCAGACGCGGATTCATTTAAATGGGGACGCAGGTTCTTTAAATGGACGCAAGTCCCATTTGTGTAGACTCCTTTGTTTTGATTGGATGGCCTTATTATAATATTAATTTCCCCATTATATAATCACCCCACTTCCTTCCTCTCTCTTAGGGATTTTTCCTTCATCTCCTTCCCTGCAAGCATCCAGAACCCAAAAATGGCCATCTTTCTTTTCTTTTGACCAACCATTCTCTCCATCTCCTCCATTTTCTCTACCACAAATTCCTCCACCTCCTTCTCCTCCATCTCCTCCTCCATTTCCAACAACAACAACACCTCCATATCATCTTCTTCTTCCTCTTTTCCACCATAAAACACCAAGGAACCCACTTCACCACCTTTCCCACCACCAACTCCTCCTTCATCTCCACTACAACAACAATCACCACAACTTCTCCAACTCTCTACCTTCATCTTCTTCCTCCTCCATATCCATTTAGACCACCACAACTTCAACAACTCCACCAAAGCCTCCACCTTCTCCTTTACCTTCTCCAAAAATACCACCACCATCAAAACCTCTCCACAAAACCACCACCCCATCACCTTCTCAAGGGCCGGCCACCTCCTTTGGATTGGGGCCGAGCTCTTCTTCGTCGGCAACGCCTCCGATGATTATTTCGGTAATCGTTTACGATTATTCCGGTAATCATTTCGGGCAACGTCTCAGCTGATTATTCCGGTAATCTTTCCGGTGACAATTGCAACGACAAACACTAAACACCACCACCCCGAAATCACCTTCCCTCCTCTGTTTTATTGCTGACGCGGATCTCACCCCCGCGTCTAGGCAATCCCTTAACGCGGCCTTCGCGTTCTTGTATCGACGCAACGCGGAGTCCAGGCCCGCGTCTGTGTCCTTCTCGTGTCAACACGACGCGGAGCCCATGCCCGCGTCTGTGTTCTTTTCGTGCTAAACGCGACGCAGAACCCACATCCGCGTCCGCGTTCTCCTCGCGACCTGACTTGAGCACAGATCCCGCGTTTGTGACATCTCCGCAGCGCGTCTCCCGCGTCTGCGATTCCCGCGTCTCTATTCTCTCTCCTCCCTTATATTTTAAACGCATTGACGCGTTGATTCCCTGGATTCCAGAGCTTGGGATTTCACAGTGTTTTCCTGAATTTTAGGCGAGTGTTCTCGCTTTCTCATTGGACTTTCCCGCATCGTCGGTTGACTTGCATAACATTATGTATTTATATCGGTGTTCTCGTTTGGTATTGTGATGTACATACTTGTTATATTAACTGTTGACATACACCTGTCTGTATCATACTTGACAACTGACGTGTTACCACCTGACATGACTTACTACCTAGCATATGTTTTACCACCTGTTTCTTGACACATTGATACTTGAACTCCTGAAATAGGGAGGCTCCTGACTTTACTCCTGTTGATCCCCGTAATGGGATAACCATGAATATAAGATTACTATGAATACTCTGTGGACATTATTACTGGATAAATTATTATAAGTAGACAACTTGTACCTGGTTTGGGGGAAACTGATGGGCCCTGATTAATTATGTTTATGGTGGTCTTATCAAGCCGCGCGTGGCCACATACTTGAGGGATCACCTGGCGGCCACCAGGGATTCCGTGGGGTGTGCTGGCACCCCTACTCCTATTTATTCCTGCCGGGTATGCACACGCCCTAGGCCTATTTCTATGGGATCTGCGATACTCTATTCCTGTTCGGGCGTAAATAAGTCCCGGTACCTAGCGGTACGTTCCGGCTCAGCACCGGATACTCCTGAACCGTTGTCCCGGGCATGTACGGGGCCCATCCGAAACATGATTCATCAAACTTTATCAGTTTCCAAATAACTTGCTCTATAAGTTGTAAGTGGAAGTATGTGGAATGGGACACATACTGAAGCCTGGAACTTAGACGGCTCCTATTATAATCATATGTTAATATGCTATTTGTTGTGCCATTTTGTAACTCGGATTGTACGTGCTTGGATTACGGTGACATGGGATAAAGGTATATAAATGAGGGTTTCCTTGTTTGGATTATTCCTTCGAATATTGACCTCATGGAGCCGTGACCTAAACCCGTACAATCGGATTTGCTCGTATTCGGTTTTATTCGGTTTTGTCGGTTTTATGTTAGTTTAGGAGATATCTGGTGTTGTCCTATTTACTTTATTTCTCGTCTCGTTACTTTCCCTTATCTTATCATACTATGAGTATTCTCTGCTTGATATCACTTGTCATGTATCTACTTGCTTCTGCATGCTTATGCTCACGACACGGTTTTCAATGCATGCTTATGATTCGATTTTATCGATACACATGTGCTTATCCTTACACGCCATCTGGCTTTCGCCTCACCACTCGCCTGGGAGTTCTGACTCCTCTGGATCCTCATGTCCAGGTCCTGGAGCTTGGACCGAAGGGGACCATCTTGCTGAGGACCAAGCTTACTTCTGTGGAGCAGACAGATCAACTGTAGCTCCAGTCCCATCCTTGCTCCCCCTTGTTGGCTCGCGGCTTCTCCAGTTATCTCGTGAGCGCCCTTTTGTACTGTTCATATATGTACATCTCTTTGTATTCTCGCATTTGCGCCTATCAGGTGATGTAATATTATTGTAATATTTATCACCTCTGGTGATAACTTTGTAATTGTACTCATATGTTGGAATGTATAATGCACCACTTGCTTCCGTACTCTGATTCTTGCCTGTACTGATGCTTAGCGTATATACGTGAGGGTATTTCTGACCTACGTACATACGTTGCAGTGACGTCTCCGTACCCGCAGGGTCGGGGCGTCACAGGGTGGTATCAGAGCCTAGGCTCTCGCATCCTCAGTACGTCCAGACGGCAAATTAATGGTAAAGAAATTTGCAACTGGAATACAAGAGTCCTGGTTATACAATCCAACTACAAGTGCAGAGTTATCTATTCCTTCCTTCTGATCCATTTCTTGAATCCTGAGACCTCCAATCTTTTACCTTCCAGCTTCTTCCTATTACCTCTTCAACCAACTCAAGTATGGAAATACGGGGAACACGTAATGGTGCTGGTACTTCTCAAGATGGATCCAACAGAGACAATGATGGTATGATGAGGATACTTCAAGGGATGATGCAGAGTCAACAACAACAGACTGAGCTTCTACGTCAAGGATTGTTAGTTGCACCCCGAGAACAGAGGCCAGGCAACGTGTCGAATTTCAGGAGATTACAACCGGCAATCTTTTCAGGCACAGAGAAGCCCCTGGATGCAGAACAGTGGCTGATAGACACAACAGATCTTTTGAAGGCGGCCCGAGTCCCTGATGAGAACCAAGTGGAAGTGGTCAAAATACAATTGAAGGATGTGGCCCGAACATGGTGGTTGGCGGAAGAAGCAACACTGGAGAAACCCATCACATGGGACCAGTTCTCAAAGGGTTTCTACGAGAGATTCTTCCCTGCAACAGCTCAAAGGGACATGGAAGAACAATTTATCCGCCTGCAGCAGCGCAACCGGTCAGTGGATGAATATGCTGCTGAATTCTTGAGGCTCAGCAGATTTGCTCCCTACATGGTGGCAGACGAAGAAAAACGGGCCAGCAGATTTCAGCAAGGGCTAAAGATGGACGTCCAGATGTATCTTATTCCTCAACAGCTGAAGACATACTCCAGGTTCTCTCCATTGCCCGTGAAGTAGAACGAGGACTGGAGAAGAAGAATGAGAACCAGGTACAGAACAAGTCAGTTAAGAGACCCTTTCAGTTGATGAACGAAGAGGATTCAACCAGGACCACCAACGGGCCGATAGTCAAGCGACCATTCCGACCTCCCCCTCAGCAGATGATATGCGGGTACTGCCAAAAGCCCGGACACATCCAACGCAACTGCCGAAGGGCTAATGGACTATGTTTGGTGTGTGGATCCGGTAATCACTCAACAGGTGGTTGCCCATTCAAGAGGACCTATCCAACACCACCAACAATTCCAGCACAAGCAACACCCCCGGCACTTCCAGCTCCACCACTGAGGAGGAACCCAGAACCCGTTGACCGAAGAGCTCCATTCCCTCCCCAGCAGTATGATCAGCCACAGAGAGGAGTAAGAACTAGAGCAGATCATGGCAGAGGCCAAGTCTACAACACGACAGCGGAGGCATCAGGCGAAGCAACAGCAGGATATGAAACCCAGTATCCAGAACAGGAACCTTGAGGATGTCATTGTAACCGCCACCCCTGATCTTTTGTATTTTGAGTTGGTAATCTTTCGTAAATATTCTCCTTTATCATTCTCTCATTATCAATCCTGGTCTCTCCTGTGTTCATCTTCCCCTTATCGAAATTGCGAGGACGCAATTTTTGTAAGGTGGGTGGATTGTAACACCCCGCTCCCGGAATACGTACTTAGTTGCGTATTCAGATTTCTCGATCGTATTTTTTTGATTTACTTCCTATATTTGTTTTATATTATGAGTTATTTCTGAGATCGTTTTGCCTTGGATCCGGATTCGTGAACTCGGAGTCAGCCCTAGTCTGAATCAGAAACCCGATCCTAGTGAATTGCTCGCTTTGATCTTTTCGCTATTCCAATTTGACCGATTTCAGTTTTAAACATCATTTTCCAATATTCTAGATTTTTCATGATTTTCTGAAATTTTTCTGAATTAAATTGTAAATCTTCAAAACCGGGGTCGACCGATACCGCTGACCGATTCTCGAATTTTTAATTTATAAACGGAGTTGAATTTTAAGAAACGGCTTTCCTGTAATTTCTTAAAATCACATTTTCTATCTAAATACTTTTTCTGAGAATTTTCTAAATTTATCGAAATTCCACTGGATTTGGTGTCGACCAGTATCGCTGGTTGATTCCAGGATTTTTCATTTACAATTGGAATCAAATTTCTAGATTCTGCTTTCATATTACTTCTTAGAATTATATTTTCTCCTTTCAGGCTTTTTCTGAGAATTTTCAGATTTTATCAAAATCCGGCCAACCGGTGTAGACCGATATTGACGGTTGACTTTATAATTTTTATTTTGAAAATAAAATTGAATTTCTGAAAATCGATTTCACCAAAAATCTTTTTATAATATTTATTATTTTTGAGAATTTTTTGGAAGCTTTCCAAGCTACTTTATTTTTTGGACTTTTCCGGAGTTTTCGGTGTTTTCCCAGATACGGAATAGTACCCAGATTTTTTTCACTTTTCTCTCTCCTCGCTAGACGCGAGTTTCACCAACCTAGGATTCTGCATTTAATGCAAAAATCCTCTCCATATTGCATTTAATGCATTTAAGATCAATTCCAATCAAGTCATTATGACTTTTGTCCTTTTGCTAAACGCGGCTTTTTGCATCTTCCCTGGGCGCTGAGATAATCCCCGCGTCTGGCTAAATTTTTGCCCAGACGCGGATTCATTTAAATGGGGACGCAGGTTCTTTAAATGGACGCAAGTCCCATTTGTGTAGACTCCTTTGTTTTGATTGGATGGCCTTATTATAATATTAATTTCCCCATTATATAATCACCCCACTTCCTTCCTCTCTCTTAGGGATTTTTCCTTCATCTCCTTCCCTGCAAGCATCCAGAACCCAAAATGGCCATCTTTCTTTTCTTTTAACCAACCATTCTCTCCATCTCCTCCATTTTCTCTACCACAAATTCCTCCACCTCCTTCTCCTCCATCTCCTCCTCCATTTCCAACAACAACAACACCTCTATATCATCTTCTTCTTCCTCTTTTCCACCATAAAACACCAAGGAACCCACTTCACCACCTTTCCCACCACCAACTCCTCCTTCATCTCCACCACAACAACAATCACCACAACTTCTCCAACTCTCTACCTTCATCTTCGTCCTCCTCCATCTCCATTTAGACCACCACAACTTCAACAACTCCACCAAAGCCTCCACCTTCTCCTTTACATTCTCCAAAAATACCACCACCATCAAAACCTCTCCACAAAACCACCACCCCATCACCTTCTCAAGGGCCGGCCACCTCCTTTGGATTGGGGCCGAGCTCTTCTTCGTCGGCAACGCCTCCGATGATTATTCCGGTAATCGTTTACGATTATTCCGGTAATCATTTTGGGCAACGTCTCAGCTGATTATTCCGGTAATCTTTCCGGTAACAATTGCAACGACAAACACTAACACCCACCACCCCGAAATCACCTTCCCTCCTCTGTTTTATTGCTGACGCGGATCTCACCCCCGCGTCTAGGCAATCCCTTAACGCGGCCTTCGCGTTCTTGTATCGACGCAACGCGGAATCCAGGCCCGCGTCTGTGTCCTTCTCGTGTCAACACGACGCGGAGCCCATGCCCGCGTCTGTATTCTTTTCGTGCTAAACGCGACGCAGAACCCACATCCGCGTCCGCGTTCTCCTCGCGACCTGACTTGAGCACAGATCCCGCGTTTGTGACATCTCCGCAGCGCGTCTCCCGCGTCTGCGATTCCCGCGTCTCTATTCTCTCTCCTCCCTTATATTTTAAACGCATTGACGCGTTGATTCCCTGGATTCCAGAGCTTGGGATTTCACAGTGTTTTCCTGAATTTTAGGCGAGTGTTCTCGCTTTCTCATTGGACTTTCCCGCATCGTCGGGTTGACTTGCATAACATTATGTATTTATATCGGTGTTCTCGTTTGGTATTGTGATGTACATACTTGTTATATTAACTGTTGACATACACCTGTCTGTATCATACTTGACAACTGACGTGTTACCACCTGACATGACTTACTACCTAGCATATGTTTTACCACCTGTTTCTTGACACATTGATACTTGAACTCCTGAAATAGGGAGACTCCTGACTTTACTCTTGTTGATCCCCGTAATGGGATAACCATGAATATAAGATTACTATGAATACTCTGTGGACATTATTACTGGATAAATTATTATAAGTAGACAACTTGTACCTGGTTGGGGGAAACTGATGGGCCCTGATTAATCATGTTTATGGTGGTCTTATCGAGCCGCGCGTGGCCACATACTTGAGGGATCACCTGGCGGCCACCAGGGATTCCGTGGGGTGTGCTGGCACCCCTACTCCTATTTATTCCTGCCGGGTATGCACACGCCCTAGGCCTATTTCTATGGGATCTGCGATACTCTATTCCTGTTCGGGCGTAAATAAGTCCCGGTACCTAGCGGTACGTTCCGGCTCAGCACCGGATACTCCTGAACCGTTGTCCCGGGCATGTACGGGGCCCATCCGAAACATGATTCATCGAACTTTATCAGTTTCCAAATAACTTGCTCTATAAGTTGTAAGTGGAAGTATGTGGAATGGGACACATACTGAAGCCTGGAACTTAGACGGCTCCTATTATAATCATATGTTAATATGCTATTTGTTGTGCCATTTTGTAACTCGGGTTGTACGTGCTTGGATTACGGTGACATGGGATAAAGGTATATAAATGAGGGTTTCCTTGTTTGGATTATTCCTTCGAAGTATTGACCTCATGGAGCCGTGACCTAAACCCGTACAATCGGATTTGCTCGTATTCGGTTTTATTCGGTTTTGTCGGTTTTATGTTAGTTTAGGAGATATCTGGTGTTGTCCTATTTACTTTATTTCTCGTCTCGTTACTTTCCCTTATCTTATCATACTATGAGTATTCTCTGCTTGATATTACTTGTCATGTATCTACTTGCTTCTGCATGCTTATGCTCACGACACGGTTTTCAATGCATGCTTATGATTCGATTTTATCGATACACATGTGCTTATCCTTACACGCCATCTGGCTTTCGCCTCACCACTCGCCTGGGGAGTTCTGACTCCTCTGGATCCTCATGTCCAGGTCCTGGAGCTTGGACCGAAGGGGACCATCTTGCTGAGGACCAAGCTTACTTCTGTGGAGCAGACAGATCAACTGTAGCTCCAGTCCCATCCTTGCTCCCCCTTGTTGGCTCGCGGCTTCTCCAGTTATCTCGTGAGCGCCCTTTTGTACTGTTCATATATGTACATCTCTTTGTATTCTCGCATTTGCGCCTATCAGGTGATGTAATATTATTGTAATATTTATCACCTCTGGTGATAACTTTGTAATTGTACTCATATGTTGGAATGTATAATGCACCACTTGCTTCCGTACTCTGATTCTTGCCTGTACTGATGCTTAGCGTATATACGTGAGGGTATTTCTGACCTACGTACATACGTTGCAGTGACGTCTCTGTACCCGCGGGGTCGGGGCGTCATACCTGCCTAGGATTTTTGTAATGAGATCTGTCAAGTTTTCCTTTGACTTTACATAGCTAACAATGATAACTCCTTTATTGATTTATTCTTTTACATAACTATATCTTATTATCAATATGCCTTGATTTTTCATTACAACCTTTATTGTAAGCTCATGATAATGTAGTTTTATTTATCACATGGAATCGAAATCGTAGACATTGACTTAGACCATAGAGAAATCTCTAATAATAAATCTCTTAAGTCATTCTGCCTTCTTTACTGTTGATGCTACTATTGTGAATTCAGATTCCATGGTTGAATGTGAAATCAAAGTTTGTTTCTTAGATCCCATGAAATTGCCCCACCATTGGGAGTGAAGACCCATCCACTTATGGATTTAGTTTCATTAGAATTTGTAATCCAATTAGCATCTGTATATCCTTCTAATGTAGCAGGAAAACTCTTATAACTTAAAGCATACTTCATTGTCCTCTAAGATATTTCAATAATCTTGAAATTGCATCACAATGAACTTGATCAAAAACATGAGTAAATCTACTCAATACTCCTACTGTAAAAATTATATCCGGACGGGTACAATGCATTAAATGCATCAAAATACCAATTGTACTAGAGTATTCTAGTTGAGAGACACATCTAACTTCATTCTTCATTATTTTAGTTGATGGACCATAGGGAGTGGGTACACCTTTACAATCCTACTGCCTGAATTCCTTCAGTACCTTCTCAATGTAATGAGATTGTGATAATGCAATTAATTATGAGGATCTAATTATTTTAATTCCTAAAATAACACTGTCTTCTCCATATCTTTCGTATCAAAACATGAAGAAAGAAAATTTCTTAGTTTCAGATATTATATTTCATTCATACCGAAGATTTACATGTCATCTACATCTATTTGTTTAAATTTAAAATAAACACACTTGTTGTATTCGTTTATTTTAAAATCATGTGATAAAACTTTTTGATAAACTTTTCATGCCTCTGTTTAGGTGCTTATTTAGGCCATATAAAGATTTCATAAGCTTGCAAACTTTATTTTCTTGGTTTCAAAATGAACCCTTCACGTTGTTGCATGCAAACTTCTTATTCTAAATCACCATTTAGAAAAGCAGTTTTAACATCCATTTGGTGTATAACAAGTTTATATATATAAGATAACGCTATTATTATGATACTAATCCTAACCACTAGAGCATATGTATCAAAGTAGTAAATACCCTTTTTTGAGTAAAACCCTTGGCTACAAGTCTTACCTTAAATTTGTCAATAGATCCATTTAGTTTAAGCTTACGTTTAAAGATTCATTTAAGCCAACTGGTCTGTGTCCAAAGAAAAAATCTACTAGAACACATCTATTGTTAGCCATAATTGAATACATTCCATCATTAATTCCTTCTTGCCGAAAGGCAAAATCTCGAGAAGTTATTGCTTTTCTAACAATTATGAGATCGTTCTCTATATGGTAAATATTTATACAATCATATTTTAAGTTATATTTAGAAGATGATACATCCTACTACCTTCCACAAAATACACGACAAAATTTGATCTAAAAGTTTTTTCGATTCTAGCTCTTCTACTTTAATTTGAGGCGATCTTTGGGGCTTTTCTTTTATTGATTGATGATTATTATGAGTGGGAACTTGTATTTTGAGCTTCAAATCAAATATACAAGATTGTGACGATGTTGAATGTGTTTTAAGTTTGGAGTAAAAACTTGAGTTTTTCTCTTATTTGGCTTTAATTTTAGTCCCACATTGGATAGGAGATGGGAGGTTGAGTAGTCCTCATATACCTATTGTTATGAGTGTTGGGCTGTTTTTTATTGAAAGTTGATTGTAGAAAACTTACAAAAAATAAATGAGGAGCGAAAATTATAAGTAATTCTTTAAAGAAAAAAATAAAAATTACAGGTATATCTCCTCTGAGATTTCTGGGAAAGTATGCGGGTGGGAATCTGATCAGCACGCGATTACTTTATCCCGTTGATGATGCAGTCGGTCGGATGTTCAAGCCTTCTCAGAGGAATTTTCTTCTCACGTCGTTTCGAAATTCTCTAAAGATAAAATACTTTAGAAGAGAGGAATTTTCTTCTCACGTCGTTTCGAAAATTCTCGAAAGATAAAAATACTTTAGAAGAGAGTTAAATCTTTAGAACCTTGGAAGCTTGGAAGTAAAAGAGGAAACCTTTGGTTAAAGAAAGAGGGTATCTTAGATCTCTAAAAATTTCAGCCCCTGCTTAATCTTGCGAGGGGCTATTTATAGCCAAACAGGAGTGTAACCCGCCTTCTTAAATTCAGCAAGGCTGAATCAGTCTGTTCGCTTCGCGCCAGGCTTGATATAGCCTGAGGGCGAAGCTAAAAGAGCGAGCCTTTGGCGAGGCCAATGTGTTGGAACCCATTCGCACGTCTACGTCTTCACTTATTGTGGGACCAAGTGGGCGGGTATAACAACCCACAAAAGCAACTAACTCTACCATTTAAAAGTGGAGTTACAACTGCTAATCCCCACTAGGGGTTTGAAAACGATCTGACCTGGAAAAGCTCGCGGCGGAGCTAGAAGGGAGCTTCAAAAATCTTCAGGCGAAGCTATATTCAGGGCTTCGAGTGAGGTTATAAGTTAGCCCATTTGATGGGCTAAGCGAAGCCTCGGGAGAAGATAGAATGTTAGCTTAGAGCGGAGCTGAGCCACACTTCCAGCGAAATTGGTGAGAAAGCTTCCAGCGCTAAGGTTAGCTCTCAACGAGGCTGATTGAAGCTTCAGCGAAGCTAGTGGCTTCAGCCTTTTGACAAGGTTATGAGCGAAACTAGCCCCTTTTGGGTTCATGCGAGGCTAGGTGTTGAACAAACCTAGCCTTGCAGGCCTGCTTTGGCCTATGTAGAAGGTATAGAACTGGTCATCAGTTCTGACTTTTGTAATTGTCTCCGAGTGTGAACGTCGTTCAGACCGGTTGAAGTGCTGTCCGGGAGCTATCTTTTTAGAGTGTCAACATGGGTCATGGGCCACATCCCCACACGCGCGCACGCCAACTGAACCGAGCTGGGTTCGGGTGACGCGCGCCCACGATCTGCGGACACGAATGTAGTTCGATTCAGGGGGGTTCTTGAACCTGAAACTTTTTTCGGTTTTTCTATCTTAATTTTTATTTAAAATTCTATTTTGATTTTACAGGATTTTCTGTTCAGCTTTGACCCACTCTCCAGATCTGCTCGCGAACTGTACGATGGTGTGCAGATTTGGGGCGGGACTATTACAACAGATGAACTCCGAGAATTTATAAATAGCTTCTCACAGTTCAGTCTTTACCTGCATAAAATACTACAACTTTCTGTCTCCCTCCTCCATATTTCTTATGGCAAAATCTGGTTCTGGGTTTTACTGATTTCTCTGAGGTTTTCTTTTACATACGGGAAACGCGTTTCCATCTGAGCAGAGGCCTAGCTCTTTGTCCGGGCTGGGTGCTGGTGATCTATGGAGGGCTCTTACCGCTAGGAGAGGAGGTCATTCTAAGGTCCGGACGAGGGGCCGACTATTTATCTTTTAGGGCAGTGCTTTTGCACGACTGTCACCCCAGACCAGCAAATTTAACTTCTTATTTTTAATTGCTTTATGTTATTTTCATGCTTAGAACAAGTACTTGATTTAATTAAAAGAATTTTGTTTTAAATTGTTGCATGATTTAAGATTTAAAGTTTAAAAATACTGTTATATACCCAACAATCTAGACGATAGATTTTATCTCATAATTTTCATGCAATTGAATTAGGAAATTATTTCATGCAACTTAATTAAATTTTTTTTAATACTTGTTCATGCAATGTTTTATGATGTTGTAGTTGTTCATGCAATAGAAAATATTTAATTCTTGCTAAAATTTTCAAGGCAATTTATTGAAATTCATTTGTCATAAAACGAAGCTATCAAGATCTAAACTCTACTAAAAGTTTTGTTTTTTCTCTTTTTTTTTTCCTTTCAAATTTTCATTTATTCTTTGGGATTTTATTAAACCATTTCATTACAGTAATTATTTTTTAGATCTTTCAAATTATTTAGATCTTATCCTATATGTTGCAAGGTTCCTTCAAATCTAATTTAGTATTTATTTCTTACAAGTTCTTGCATAGCAAAATTTTTGCTAGGAGGACAAATCTTTAAGATCTAAGGAAAATCTTTTCATAATCTAATCTTTTTCATTGTAAAACTTTATTACAAGATCCAAGAAAAATCTTAAAAATCTTAATAACTTTATTCATTACAAATCTATTTGTATTAATTATTACAAGGCGAAATCTTTTCGTTACAAAACTTTATTCATTTGTTTACATTTATAACATCTTATTAGTTTTTGTTACAAAAGGAAAATCTTTTACAAGATAACTTAAATTATTTAAATCTTGTCTTATATATATATATATATATATATATATATATATATATATATATATATATATATATATATATATATATATATATATATTATAAACTCTTATTGTAAGATTTTACATGCATGCATCAGTTAATTAACTACTTTTTGCAATAAAAAATTGGCTAATTAAAATTGTCTAATTTTGAGATATTTGTTCTAAAAATTATTTATTCTTGAAAGTAAACTATTAATTAATTCTTGTAAGTCTATTTATAAAATTTAATTGGGATAACTTTTTAGAAATTATTATTGTTATAATTTCGAATTAAGAAAGTTAAGGACAAGTCTATATCTTGTTCTATCTTGCTTGAATTATTTAGCACATAATTAAAGAAAGATTGCACACTACTTTATTCTGCAAACCCCAAACTAAAAACTACCAATATAAATTAAATTCTGACATTATCAAATAATTTTGATGTGCATAATTTAGGTAGCACCATCCCGTTACTATGGCTAACCCTAATAACTCCAAGGGTGTCAAATCAGAGAAATTCTCCGGTACATACTTTAATAGATGGGCAAATCAGATGAAGTACTGGTTAACCACTTTAGGTCTCATATCTGTCATAGATGACACCATTCCCGCACCTTCTCCTAAACCCTCATCTATTGGATCTTCTCCTGTTGAAACTCCTCCTACAACTTCTTCCTCCTACATCTACTTGAAATCTGAGAAAATTGACTATCATTATCTCTATAGGATTCTTAGTGCACTCTCTGATAGTCTATATGACATTTATTATGAATATAAGAGTGCTAAAGAACATAGACAATTCTCGAGGATAAATACGACCTCGATGATGCTATAATCGAAAGATTCACCTCCTCCTCCTTCAATAGATTCATGATGACTGATAGTAAACCAATCAATTATCGACTTCATGAATTTCAAGATTATATCTGACACCTTCAATCGAAAGGAAATCAATTCTCCGACGATTATAAGGTGTCTTGTCTTAGTGACAAATTCCCTCCTTCCTGGTCAACCTTTGCTGGAGACCTTCGTCACAAGCAAGGTGACCTAACCCTTGTTCAAGTCCTAAAAGCGATTCGCATAGAAGATTACCATAGGCAAAACTCTAAAACCAAGTCAGAAATAAAAGCTAATGTGAACTTGGTGGAGGATAAGCCTAAGCGCAAATTTATGAATCCCAATGGTAAGAAGTTCAAAAAACCCAATCATTTTCATTCTTCTTCACATGCAAACTCTTCTTCTTTCAAACCTTCTCAATCTTTCTCCTTCAAACCCAAAACCTTTAGTCAGAAGACTGATAAAAGATTCTGCTACGTCTACAGAAGAACAAATCATATGGCGCCTCAATGTTTCAACCGGAAGAAAGAACCTGTCAAAGCTCAGCCAAGAGAAAATGGAGGAAATGACGGACACAAGCTCAACATGGTAGAACTGAACTCCAGCTCTTTTATGTTAGATTTTTCTCTTTCTATTGTCAACTCTATCACCTTCTCCTCGAACTGGCGGCTAGACTCAGGAGCCAACATTCACATCTGTACTGATCGCTCCTGCTTTAAATCCTATCAGAAACAACGTGGAGGAAGCGTGATCTTGACAAATGACTCCACTGGAGAGATAAAGGGAACTGTACTGTTCGGTACGGAAGAGAGGTTTTGCCGTAAAATTTCCTTGAATCAGTTGAAAGATTACAACAAAACAATATTCCGACTACAAGGGAGGGAGGATGCTTGGATCTTCCCTTTGTTTAAATCTGGGTTCTTCGTGTGGCGATGGAGAGTGAATCTTGTTCTCCGTTGACCAGATGACCGTCCTGGACCGTCGGGGGTCTTCTCTTCGGCCGGTAGGGGAGTAACTCAGCTCCGGCTACCAAACTCTCAAAGAGGAGGTAGGCGAAGATAGGCTAGTACTCAGTAAGCCTGTTGAAGAATCTCCTCTCTCTCGGTCGTCGACGTCGGGCTTCTCTCTCTCGATGCCTTGATCTTCTCACCCTCTGAATCCAAATCTTCGACCAATCGACCAATCTACCAATCGCCCTTTCCTTCATAGCCAACAGGGCTATTTATAGGGGTCTTAGGGGGTGATCGTGCCCCCTAAAAATGCGCCTGAACGAGGGCCGTTACCCGCTATACGCGCGGTAACTGACTCCCCACGATCTGGGCAGTTGCAACTGAGACGCAGATTTCAGACTAAACGCGCCTTGGATGCTGAGACGCGGGCTTCAGGCCGGACGCGCCTTGGATGCTGAGACGCGGGCTTCAGGCCGGACGCGCCTTGGATGCTGAGACGCGGGCGTCGAGCCAACGCGTCTTGAAGTTGAGACGCGGGCTTCAGGCCGACGCGCCTTGATGCTGAGACGCGGGCTTCAGGCCGGACGCGCCTTGAAGTTGAGACGCGGGCTTCAGGCCGGACGCGCTTTGAAGTTGAGACGCGGGCTTCAGGCCGGACGCGCCTTGAAGTTGAGACGCGGGCTTCAGGCCAACGCGCTTTGATGCTGAGACGCGGGCTTCAGGCCGACGCGTCTTGAAGTTGAGACGCGGGCTTCAATCCTTTGCGTATTTGAGACTGCTTCTTTGGTGGCTTGCCTGTTAGTCATTTTTAGACAGCCTACAGAACCCCCTCCAAAGTTTCCAATATTCCGCAGTTGAATGGGACGGATTTTGGAATACTTTGGACTTAAGCCGCGTTCGCCTGTGACTGGACTGTTTGATGCTTCGGGTTTGACCTTATCCGAATTTGGTCTTCGTGAGTGTACTGTTGAACTCTTAGAAGCCATCAGAGTCGATCGTGTTGAGTGTCTAGATACACAGCCTAGACCTCCCCGATTGCTTTTTAGTCTGTCACGGGTGCGTTTTTGGCTGGGAGTAGTTGGTTGTCTGTTGGCGCCAGTGTACTGTTGAACTGTCTTGGACGCAGGCTCCTTTTTGAAAGCAGACGCAGGAAACTGGACGCAGGCTCCTTTTTAGAAAGCAGACGCAAGAGACTGGACGCAGGCTTCTTTTTGAAAAAGAAGCCACTTTGAAGACGCAGCGTCTATAGGGTAGACGCGATGTTGGTCAGACGCGAACTCCTTAGGGGGGACGCGACCTTCAGAAAGCATTCTTGGAGATGCTGACGGGGCATGTCCGGTGCGTTTTCTGGGCGCGAACTTTACGCTGTCATGATGACGCTGCCAGCTGGCCTGGGGAAACGGCGAAATTTTGCCTTTTGGCGCGCGGATCTCGCGGTTCATTAAATGAACTGCTCCACGTGTCTGCTTCTGATTCGCGGCGGGGTCGCGACGCATGATCTTCGCCGCCGGTTGTGATTTTGTTACATGCGTCAAGCGACGGTTCGCTGCAGCGTCCCTTGGGTCACGCGCCGATATCTCTGCGTATCCCCGTGCCTATAAAAGGCGACTGTTTGGAGAACTTCCTCTTCTTCTCCGCATTCGTTTCTCTGAGAATTTTAGAAAAGAAGAACTCTTCCTCTGTTCCTTTTTCTAGCTTCAAACCAAACTCGCTATGGCACCAAAGACCAAGCCGACCGCCTCCTCCTCAAAGGCGACCACCACCGAGGCCCGGAGGGGCGTCTCCTCCTCTGCGCAGGACTTCGTCCTCCAAGGCCTCCAAGGTAGTGTGCCTTAGGCAGAACTGACCCTTAAGGACTTAAAGCGCGTTTGATTCCCCAGACGCAGTCTTTGGGATGATAACCGGGGCGCGGATTAGATAATCTGACGCCTAAGAGCCCTGTGCTTCGGGTCCTTCACTTAGAATTTCTCTAACTGTGAAGGTCTCTGGACGCAGCTTTGCAGAACGCAGATTTGATCTTCGCGTTCTGTGTCATCAGGCGCCAATTTGATGAATCTGGCGTCTGAGCCCAAGTGCTTTTGAATTTTTACAAGTCTTGGTTTGCAGAACGCGGATTTGATCCTTGCGTTCTGTGTCATCAGGCGCCAATTTGATGAATCTGGCGTCTGAGTCCAAGTACTTTTGAAATTCCACAAGTCTTGGTTTGCAGAACGCGGATTTGATCCTTGCGTTTCTGTGCCATCAGGCGCCAATTTGATGAATCTGGCGTCTGAGTCCAAGTACTTTGAAATTCCACAAGTCTTGGTTTGCAGAACGCGGATTTGATCCTTGCGTTTCTGTGCCATCAGGCGCCAATTTGATGAATCTGGCGTCTGAGTCCAAGTACTTGGAATTTCATAAGTGGCTTCAATCTTTGCGTTCTGTGCTTCTTGACGCAGATTTGCGGGTCTGGACGCGGATTTGATGATTCCTGCGTCCAGTATCTTTTCTGCGTCTGGACGCAGAACACTTAGTATTTTTCTTTACTTTTGGTAAAGCATATTTTTCTAAAGCATCTGACTTAAGTGTCTTTATCTTTTTGCAGCGCCGCAACCTGCTACTTCACTCCCCAAGATACGCCATTTTGGGCATGTAGGTGGAGCTGACCGGAACCTGACCTTTGTGCTGCAAAGGACTGCCCCTGTGACTGCCGACCAGTCTCCGGCTCGTGAGAAGAAGCTCTCGAATGTCGAGATGAGGACTCTTCGAGTGCTGATGACCGATGCAGCATTCGTCACGGATGACGGCATCCAGCTGAAGAAGCCCGCCTTCTTCTTCGGGGATCATATCCACGATGGCGGCCATCGCGTGCACGAAGGGACTTACACATGGCTCCGTCAAATAGGGGGCCGAAGGTTCTTTCTCCCGGCCATGGATAGGATGTACCCTATGTTCTATTACCAGCATATGTCCGTCCCGCGGAAGATGGAGTTTGACCTCGCTCGATATGCTCCTGAGGTTACTCTTGGCGATCTGGGCTCCCACCACCAAGTGCACCGTCATGACGGCCATGACGAGTCGGTTATCGGCCTTTTCCCTGGATCGCGCAAGAGGGAGATCCCGTCTGGAGAGATACCGCACATTGGCTCCACCTTCCTCAACATGTTCATGGCAGCGGAGGGTGACTATCCAGTTGCGTTCCGTGCATATGGGTGGATCTATTCCCCAGCGAATTACTGGTGGGGCAGGATGGTTGGCTTTGTCCTTACCGAGCTCGGGGATTTGCTGAAGCGTGTAGGACTGTACTCGGCGGTCAGGGCCGTACAGTGGGGGATCCCTCAAAGTTCTCAAAACTTCTTTGGGATCCTAGAACGTTACAATCCCTTGACGGGGACGTTCTTTACTCCAGTCGGGGAGATGGGCCTTGCCTTACACGAGATGCACGAGGTCTCAGGACTGGTAACAGGGGACATGCCCTATGAAGAATATGTCCCGACTGCCGTGGAGCTTCGTTACGTGAAGGAGGAGTTTCCCCTCATATATGAGACCTACTGGGAAGTGCTATGTCACTTCCATATCTGCGGTCAGCTCACCAAATGGCGGTCGCAGGGGGTCACGTACCTGTCTTGGGCCAGTTATTTGTTCAACAATGTGAACACCAAAGACCACTTGATCACCCGATTGACGCCCAGCTCTGATAGGGAGATCGAAGACCGGATTGATCAGATGTCCGAGAAATTCTACACCACAGAGTCGAACGAAGATGGTTTCGACCCTGACTTGATTTTCGAAAGCTTCCACCACCAAGCCCGGACTCCTATCTCCGATCGGGCGCTGCTGGCAGGCTTTCTGATGCTGTGGCTAAAGCGTTGTGTGGTGCCCACGCTGCCACATGAAGTTATAGTTGCCGACGTGGTGTACCCGGCGGTGCTTCTGGCCCATGGCAACCCTATAGCTCTTCTCCCGGCCGTGGTGGCTGGTATTCAGAGCGGGCTGCGGGCGCTGGCTAAAAGCTTTTGTGAGCCGCCAAAAACTGTGGATTCCGAGGGAAAGCCGCTCACGGACGCAGAGGGGAATCCAGTGGTGAAGCGTCCCAATCCTCGGGTTGAGCTGCCTTACACATACCTTATGGCCTGGTATGTGATGCACTGCCCCTCTTTGATGACGGCGGTGCGTTGGAAGGACGACTCCGTCCCCTTCATACAGCGATTGGAGGGTTCGAGGTGGCAGGATCCTTACATATATTATATCCGGAAGCGTCTTTCAGCCCCGGCAAACTATCAGCTCAATCGTTGCCTCCTCCAGATCCCTGGTGCATCCTACGGCGATCTACTTGTCGATTCCGCAGGCCCTGATGATTTCACGAGGTTATCCCAGGGAGCCTTCTGGTGGTTGCTCAATATTCGGCCCGGGTATATGCTTTTCCGACAAGGGACATCATGTACCATTGAGCCATACATGCCGAATCGCTTCGCTCGACAGTTCGGCTATGACCAGCTCTATATCGGGAACCCAAATGCTTATCTCGCCTTCGAAGGGAACTTGTTCGAGGGTGCTCGGGCCTGGTACTATAGTGTAGCTGGAGGGACAGGAACAACCTTCCGTCTACCTCTCGAAGCGCCCAAGTGCCAGATGAGTCTAAGCTATTGTACTTGGTACTCCCAAGCCGTCCAGACACCAGACTTTCTTCCGGCATCTTCATGTATCGAGAGCATCAATGCAAGTCTCGAGGGAAGGACAGAGTCCGGAAAACCAACGAGAGTTGTAGAGCAGTACCGGAGAGCTCGTAAGGAGGTCGGGAGAAGGACGAGGAGGGATCCACAAGCTACAGAGCCACGACCACCAAGAGCAGAGCCACGAGCGACGAGGGCGGAACCACCAGCGACAAGGGCGGAGCCTCCAGCAACGAGGGCGGAGCCTCCAGCAACGAGGGCGGAGCCACCAGCAAAGAGGTCTAAGCAGTTGGCGAGTAAGCGTCATCAACGCTCTACTCCTATTGTTGAACCAGCCCCAAAGAAGGTTAGGAGGGACTTGGCGTCTGAAGTCTCTCAATCCGGAGCCATCTCTGCTGGAGTTGAGGCGCTTCCTGAAGACCTTTTTGTCACAGTTGCGGAACCTCCGGAAGAGGGGGATTTACTCCCTCTAGTTCGTGCTCCTAGGTTGCACCACAGGCACCGCGAGGTTGTGGAGGAAGGGGAGTTCATCGAGCAATCTGCTGTTGCTGCTGATGTCACATCTCCAGAGATTGAAGTGGTGGGTGATGCAAATGTTGAGATTCTGGGAGTTGCAGCTCAGCTCAAATCTCCTTCTGCTCAGGAAAGGGGAGAGGAGGCACAGCAGTTGGGGTCTCCGAGCGTCTTTATCTCCAGTCTTAGGGCCGCCGACCCTAGTCCTACTACTGGAGTGATTGGAGGCAAGGCTCCGATTGTGGATTCTCCGGAGCTGTCGTCTTCTTCGCTCTCAGGGGCAAGCATGTTTGAGGACAAGGTTGACTATGGTGGTGAACCCGCTTCTCCTGATCAAAGTAAGTTCTTCCATATCTCAGAGGAGGAGATGTATGTGGGCGAATCATCGTCTGCACCATCAGTGGCGGCTATTCCTGTTGAAGGTACCTTTTCCACCTTCTGTCCAATTTTTCTTTATGGCACGTTGAAGAAAATGCCTTGACATTCTTCATTTTATATTGTAGGGCCAGCTGGAGACGTCGGAGCTACAACCTCCTCACATATTGATGAGATGGTGAGAGAGTTGACCGGACCCCAAGGTATTGAGGCCTCAACTGCTGAGATGCCTTCAGAGGGGGCAGCTGCTGAGACTGGGGAGCCTTCCACTCTGCCAGAGGAGGAAGAGGATCCGATGGCAAATCCACTTCCAGGAGATTGCACGGTTCAGGCCTCAGATGAAGCCTCCGAGGAGATCGTGCTTGCTACTCCATCATTGGCCGCGGA
This sequence comes from Agave tequilana, assembly GCA_038442645.1. NCBI lineage: Eukaryota > Viridiplantae > Streptophyta > Magnoliopsida > Asparagales > Asparagaceae > Agave > Agave tequilana. The sequence continues at coordinate 49,127 of JAVJIF010006201.1, forward strand.
AGTTCCCGCCGAAATAGTACCCCCGGAAGTGCCCGTGGCTGGTTCTACTCTCGCCGTATCAACGGTCAGTGCGACTCCTACGCAAAAAGAGCCGGCTTACATCCCTTCTTCTGAGATAGAAAGGGGGTCGGGGAGCGTTCCAGGTGATGATGACGCGGACTTCCTGACGCGCAGCACGGTGCGACAGTTCTTTGAAGCGATGCGTTCATGCATCAACTTTATCCTTTCTGGGAGTCGCTCTTTTGACTTTGCCCGGAGATTTCTCGGGAATGTGGCCGAGAACATCGAACTAGTCGGGGGCCTTCCTCTTGCTCAGGCATGTATGCGGGTGGTGGATCAATTGGAGATTGACCTAAGAAAGCTGAAGTCTTTAGACGAGGCTAACTCCATTCATGAAGCCCAGGTCATCCTGGATAGCCTCCTTGCTGCCCAAAGACAAGAGCGACAGGAGGTAGAGATGCGAATTGCTGAAGAGGTCAGTAACCTTGAACGTTCCCAGGCTGAATGTCAAAAGCTGATTGAGGATTCAGGGGAAACTGAGCTCGTCATGCAGACCACAGAGCTTGCTATTACTAATGCTCGGGCTGCTATTGCTAAAGCCCAAGCCATGCTAGCTGTCAATGAAGAGAAGCTCGTCGCCCTCCAGAAGAAGCTAGAGGAGCAGAAGGCTGCAAGGGTACGGGCTGAAGAAAGTCAGTCTGTTCATCTCTCCAGATTGGAGACTTTGCGAGCCCAGCTGGCTGAAAAACCCTGCCTATCTGAAGAGGAGCTGCGGGTCCAGGCCATGATGGAGGCTGAGAAGACACGTCAGCATGAGATGCATCGTCTCAGGGAGCGCATCCGTTCTCTACCAGATCGAGATTTTTAGCCTTCTCCTCTCCTTTTTTTTTTTTGTAACGCTCAATCTTATTTGTATAAGAGAGCGTTTTTGTATCACTTTCATATTTTTGGATATAAATAAAAGTGACACCCTCCTTTTTACTTCTTTTGTCTCGAACTCTTTTGCCTTTGGTTGGACATGTAGAAGCAAGGAAGTCTTTTGACCTTTATCGAAATTATAATCATAATCTTAATAAGTCAAAAGATGTGAGGAAAGATCTTGTTTCAAGAACTTTCATGACACTGTCAGAGGTGTAAGCTTAACTTAACAGAGGTGATTTTTGGTGGACCTGCCACTTTGTGGAAGAAAGTGACAGGTGGAGTTCGTACCCCCAGGAAAGATGAACTTTTATCAAGGATTTATGCTCAACTTGATTTCAGATCAGTTGGGGATGTTGATAGAAACATTGTTTATTGGTGTAATGTTAACCAACAATGCCTCCAGAATGAATTCGATATTCTGTTGAGGAGAATATCAAATGAGACTAGACTCGCGGGGAATTTAGGAAGGTCCTTACCGTTAGAGGTGTGATATTAACTTAACGGGTTGGAAATAGTCTTGTCAGAAGTGTAATGTTAACTTGACAAGGACATGAGTTAGAGGTGTAATATTAACTTAACTCATCGACATCTCAATTTTATCAGGGAAAACTGAGGGGGTCACTGTCATAGGTGTAATGTTTAACTTAACAGTGAGGGTAATGCTAGAGGTGTAATGTTGAACTTGGCATTAGTCATCTCGGCTTGAAGAAGTCGAGGAAAGGTCATAGCCATAGGTGTATTGTTGAACTTAGCAATGACTCGGATACTAGAAGTGTAGTGTTAACTTGGCATCGTTCGTCTCGGCTTAAGGAAGTCGAGGAAAGGTCATAGCCATAGGTGTATTGTTGAACTTAGCAATGACTCAGATGCTAGAAGTGTAGTGTTAACTTGGCATCGTCCATTTCAGCTTCGATACGGAAGTCTGAAGAAAGGTGGCTGTCAGAGGTGTGATATTAACTTGACAGACATCCGATGTACTGTTTAGAGGTGTAATATTAACTTAAACAGTAGTTTGTCAGAGGTGTGATATTAACTTGACAAGAATTGGCTCGTGATTGGAGCAATTTGAGGACCTGTCATTCTATTGATGAGAATTGACAGGGGATTTTGGAGTGCCAGAGGTATAATATTAACTTGGCAGCTTTAAAGTTTGCTACCCTATGTAGAGGTGACAAGCGGGGTTTGTACTCGACATGGATTATTCATTACCAGAGGTATAGTGTTTAACGTAGTAATGTTTGCATTTTGTGGTCTTACCATTCTATGGATGAGAATTGGTAAGGGATTTTGGAGGAAAGAGTGGAATCAGGTCCACTTAGGATTTTTAGCAAACCCTTAGCTATCAACGGATTTGAGGTGCCTTTACCAACTACCGTTTGAGTTGGGCTAGCCATGCTATTCCCCTCCGCATGATGAGTTGTCGGGGACTTATGTTGGGCTTAAATGCCAACATTTTCCTCTATCCTTAGCCGTCGAGGGCGTCGGATCAAATGGGAACGTGTCCCTTAGGATTTTTAGCAAATCCTCAGCTGTCAACGGGTTTGACATGCCTTTACCAACTACCGTTTGAGTTGGGCTAGTCATGCTATTCCCCTCAGCATGATGAGTTGTCGAGGACTTATGTTGGGCTTAAAGGCCAACATTTTCCTCTATCCTTAGCTGTCGAGGGCGTCGGATGTTTGATCAGAGGTGTGGTTTTAACTTGATCGGCAGGATTTTTAGCAAACCCTCAGCTATCAACGGATTTGAGATGCCTTTACCAACTACCGTTTGAGTCGGGCTAGTCATGCTATTTCCCTCAGCATGATGAGTTGTCGAGGATTTATGTTGGGCTTAAATGCCAACGTTTTCCTCTATCCTTAGCCGTCGAAGGCGTCGGATGTTTGATCAGAGGTGTGGTTTTAACTTGATCGGCAGGATTTTAGCAAACCCTCAGCTATCAACGGATTTGAGATGCCTTTACCAACTACCGTTTGAGTCGGGCTAGTCATGCTATTTCCCTCAGCATGATGAGTTGTCGAGGATTTATGTTGGGCTTAAATGCCAACGTTTTCCTCTATCCTTAGCCGTCGAAGGCGTCGGATGTTTGATCAGAGGTGTGGTTTTAACTTGATCGGCAGAAGAACACCATCTAGGGATAGTATTTCTTCAGGAATTTGCCATTGATTGGCATCATGAGTGTATCGCCATCCGAGGTTATGAGGCGATACGATCCATTTGAGTAGACCGACTCTACTACAAACGGTCCTTCCCATTTGGGTTGGAATTTTCCTTTCGTCTTATGCGTCATGACCATGGGTCTCCGGACGGCTAAGACAAGGTCGCCTTTCTTGAAAGTCCGCGCTTTGACTTTCTTGTTGAAGGCTCTGGTAATGCGAGCTTGGTAAAGCTCGATCTGCTGCTGGGCCTGCAGACGCTTGTCGTCTAAGGCTTCCAGTTCTTGGAGTCGCTGTCGATGCTTCTCCTCTGTCGTCATCTCGGCGGTCAGGGCGACGCGTAGAGATGGAATTTGAATTTCCAGTGGGAGCACGGCTTCACATCCGTATACCAAGGAAAATGGCGTGGCCTTTGTCGGGGTTCGCACTGTTGTGCGATAGGCCCATAAGCATTCGCCCAACTTATCGTCCCAGTCGCGTTGACTTTTCGAGACGAACTTTTTGAGAAGCTTGCCAATAGTCTTATTGAAAGCTTCTGCGAGGCCGTTGGCGGCAGGGTAGTATGCCGTTGATGACACACTCTGGATTCTGAACTTGGCGCAGAATCTCTGAAAAGCCTGGCTGATGAACTGGGGTCCATTGTCATGGATGATCCGCCGAGGCACACCGAAGCGATAGATAACGTGATGTTTCACGAACTTGATCACGTTAGACGATTTTACCTCTTTTAGAGGAACAGCTTCGGCCCACTTGGAGAAGTAATCGGTTATTGCTAGAATGAACCGATGTCCTTTCGACGATGGTGGGCTGATGGGGCCAACCACGTCCATCCCCCACATTTCGAACGGCCAAGTAGAGGTCGTAGAGTGGAGATACCCTGGTGCTTGATGGATGAAATCACCATGTATTTGACAGGCGTGACATCTCTTAGCGAGGGAAATGGCGTCGACAATCATCTTGGGCCAATAGTAACCCAATCTTTGGAGTCGGTTTGCCAGTTTCGGGCCAGGTTGATGAGCTCCACAAATACCATCGTGGGCTTCTTTCAACACTTCACGGGCTTCTTTTAATGAGAGGCACCGGAGCAGGATCCCGTCATGCGATCGACGGTACAGTGTTCGCGTGATCGCATTATAGTAAAATTGGGGGCTTTCCTCCGAATGGCGGCCGCCTCTTTAGTGTCTTCGGGCAGAATGCCGTATAAGACATAATCAATGTATGGAAATCGCCAGTCTTTAAACTCTGGAGCGGTTGACACTTCAAGTGTTTCTTTACCGCGACGATCTCCTGTTGACCCTGGGTAGTCTCCGGGGAAATTTTTGGGCAGTATAGGTCGTGGCTATAGACGAATACTTTCTCCATTGCTCCAGCTGGGAGAGCTAGGGAAGCTGCGAGAGATGCGAGGGCATCTGCATGCGCATTTTGGCTTCGCGGCACATGGTCAATGTAGAAGTTTGAAAACTTTTCCGCCATGTGGATTGTCGCGTTGTAGTATGGTACTAGATCTTCATGTCTGACCTCATACTCTCCGCGAACTTGGCTGACGATGAGTTTGGAGTCACCGTACGCCTCGAGATTTTTAACGCCAATCTCATCGGCGAATTGCATCCCAATCAGAAGAGCGTTGTATTCTGCCACATTGTTGGAACAGGGTTCGGTTAACGAGATAGCCCGGGGGATCACGTATTTTTGTGGGGAGACGAGTACCACTCCTACCCCCGCTACTGTGTGTCCCTTTGGGCTTGCCCTTGATGCACCATCGAAGAAAAGTTGCCATACTTGTCCTTCGAATGTTGCCTGAGTCAGGCATACTTCAGCGACCTCATCTGGGAGATCCTCATAAAGTTTGGCTGCCCTCGGATCTGGGTGTTCAGCTAAGAAGTCCGCCACCGCTTGTCCTTTAATGGCCTTCTGTGGCAGGAAGTGCATCTCATATTGAGAGAGCAATATAGCCCATTTCGCCAGCCGGCCATTCAATGATGAAGGCTTTGTCATAAGCAACCTCAGGGGGTTGACTTTTGATATGACATTTATGGTTTGGCCTACCAGATAGTGTCGCATTTTCTGAATAGCGAACACCAAGGCCAAACACTCCTTCTCGATCGGGTTGTACCGATGTTCGGCCCCGATCATTGTTCTACTGAGGTAGTAGATCGCTTGTTCTCGTCCTTGGTCATCATTCTGAGCTAGTAGAGCTCCCAAAGAATGATCCATCGATCGGACGTACACCAGGAAGGGCTTTCCGGATACCGAAGCTGCAAGTACTGGTGGTTGGGTGAGGTATCGTTTGATCTCCTCGAATGCTTGCTGGCAAGCGTCGTCCCATATGAACGAGACTCCCTTCTTCATCAGCTTAGCGAAGGGTTGGCATCTTCCGGAGAGATTTGAAATAAATCTGCGGATGTATGCCAGTCGTCCCTGCAATCCTCTGAGCTCCCTGAGGCTTCTTGGAGGTTGCATTTCCTGAATGGCGCGAACCTTCTCCGGATCCAAATGAATTCCGGTAGAGGTTACAACAAACCCTAGGAATTTTCCGCTGGCTACCCCCAGGAAAGACTTGGTGGGATTCATCTTCAATTGATGAGCCCGCATGATGTCAAGGACCGCTTTTAGATCCGCTATGTGATCGCCTTTAGTGCGGCTTTTCACCGCGATGTCATCGACATAGCACTCCACCGTTTTGCGTATCTGCTGGTGGAAAATGGCATTCATAGCCCTTTGGTATGTTGCCCCTGCATTCTTTAGTCCGAAGGGCATGACGGTGTAGCAATATACTCCTAGAGGTGTCCTGAAGGAGGTATGCTTTTCGTCGTCAGGGTACATCTTGATTTGATTGTAACCTGAGAATCCGTCCATAAAGGACATTCGCTCGAACCCGCATGTATTGTCAATCATGACATCTGTGATTGGCAACGGGAACTCGTCTTTGGGGCAGGCCTCGTTTAGATCGCGGAAGTCGATGCAGATCCGGATCTTCCCGTTCTTCTTAGCAACGGGGACAATGTTAGCTACCCAGTCGGGATGTTGTTCCTCCCTGATGAAGCCGGAGTCAATAAGCTTCTTGACTTCTGATTGAATGGCTTCCATTACTTCTGGACGAAACCGTCGCTGCTGTTGCTTGACGGGCTTTACATCCGGACTGATGTTGAGGCGGTGCATAGCCACTTGAGGATCAAGTCCAGGCATGTCCTCGTAATTCCAGGCGAAGACGTCTATATACTCTTGTATAAGAGATATTAGATCATTCTTCTCTGATGGTGACAGGCCGTCACTTATGAAGATGGGCTTGGGGTTGGCTTCATCTCCTAGGTTGATCTGAACAACCTTGTCTTCTGTGGGTGGCTCACGCTGTTCAAAGCGGATATCCCAGAGAGCATTCAGATGTTTGATCCAGGGGTCTGTATCCGACTGGATCATTTCTTCGTCTTCGTCTTCCAGATGGCTTGTTGAAACCATGTTTACTGAAAGCCCTTTGAAGATGTTGCCAATACTGACATCTGATTCCCACGATGACGTGTCTGAAGAGTGATCATGGCCTGATGGTTCCTCAGAATCAGAGGCTGACGGCACTGGAGTTGATACATAGCCCAACCCCCGGCGGGTCTGATGATAATAGTCAGGTGCTTTCCCTTTCGGTACAAAAGATCGAAGCAATGATCTCCTTCCTTTGCCGAAGTTTAACCCGGGCCTGTTGATTAGATCGTACCCCATACGCTTCATCATCTTGAGCGTTTTCGGTTCATAATGATTGAACTGGGGGGATTCATCCTCGCCTTCTGATTCTTCATGGGGCGTTGGTTCAGACATGATTCGTCCAAAGAGGATAGGTCTCTGGCCCTTTTGTCTGGCTGGAACCATAAATGAAGATCCTTGCGCGTCACCATCATCATGGTACGTCCCGAAGGATGATTTTATAGGTACATGCAATGATGTCAGAGCATCCATTGCCGACCATACATCCTCGCCCATGTCGGTACTAGTATCCGACGGTATTGACTCAGATTCACACACAGGAAAATACGCGAAATCTAAGTCTTCATTAATATACCAACCGCCTGCATCGTCGGTGGTATCAACATCGAGCTTATTAGTGCTCTTTACAAGTGGTTCTAACTCCCACAGGCACTCTTCTTCTTCGGGCTCGGTGTCAGCTTCATTATCAGAGTCTGGCTCCTCTGGTTGCGGGGTTCCATTATTCTCCTCATATAAGAGGGAATCCGTGAAATAGTTCTCGACCCCTTTGAACGGATGCCTTTCGGCGATCAACGTTCGAAACTGTCCGCTCTCGTCAATGTATTTCATGACTTGATGGAGAGTGGAGGGAACGATGGAGTTTTGGTGGATCCATGGTCGTCCCAGCAACAGGTTGTAGGAAGTGTCAGCGTCAATGACATAACACGTCACTTCCGATTTGAGGCTCCCGATCCGGCATTTGAGCTTGATCTTCCCCATCGGGCGGGAGCTGTTGGCATTAAACTCATAAATAGTCGTCTGGGTTGGGCTCAGACGATGGGTGGGAATGCCAAGAAATTGCATGACTCGGTGAGGTATGATGCTCAGTGCGGACCCTGGGTCTACCTGGATGCGGTTCACCTCGGATGACCCAATATACCCCGTGAAGTATAAGGGTCGGTCATGCTTTCCTTTAACCTGCATGTCGTCTGCTGTGAAGGAAATGCAGGGAACATTTGGAGAGGTGTGGAGGCAATCCTCTACATCTTTCTCTCTTGGTACGTGGGTCAGAAAGACCTCAGCGTTCGTCAGGGCTTCTTGTAGAGCCTCTCTGGTTGACTTAGATAGCCTCAGGAGCTCATACAAGGTAATGCGTGCCGGGATGTTGGCTAACTGAGCCAGAACATCGAAGCGGTAAGATGTCGAAGATCCTTCCGCTGCACTTCTGGAAAGAACCCGAGAAAACCGAGTTTCTTTCTGTTTCTCCACGGGTGGTTTTGTGGAGGGCTGAGCTGGCTCTACAGCTGGTTGAGGAGGGACCACCGCCTTTTCGCCGTACTGCTTCAAGTACGCCTGCCCTGAGCGGGTGCCTGATGTCGGTTGGTTGGGCTCTGCCGCCAGGACCATTGTCTCCTCTTCTGAGTCGGTCAGCGAAGGAACATCAGCGTCTGCTTCCCGGGAAGAAGCGCAGATCACGTGGCAAGATGAAGCCTTTCCTTTGCCTTTGGACTTCCTGTTGGTCACAGTCGTCCATTGCTGCTCGTCAACGAGGTCAGGGTGGACCCACATGATTCCTCCTTCAGGTGTAGGGACCGGGACCAAGCCTTTCTCCTGCTGCTGATGAGGGTCTGTATTGACCACTCTCAATTCTCCTTTCGGGACAGATATCACTCCCACGGGCATCGGGGGTCGTGTCCCGAAGTGGAGTGCCGACGTCATGTTGGCCGCCCTCTGTTTCTGCTCCGGTCGGAGTTTTAATACCTCCGCGTCAATTAGGGCTTGAAGGACGTCCTTGAAGATGTAGCAGCTCTTGGTAGGGTGCCCGAGCATCCTATGGTACAGGCAGTAGTTGGGGTTGTCGGTCTTGCCGACTTCTTCTGGGCGCCTAATTTCAGGGAGCTTCAGTCGATTGCTCTTGTTGAGTAATTTGAAGAGCGAGTCGACATGTTCCTCCTTGAAGGAATATTGTTTGTTGGCGCGGGGTTGGCTGGAAGAGCCACCTGCTCTGCCTGGTTGAGGCTTGACGGGAGATTTGGTCTCCGTTGCCAAGTTATCCTTCCGTTTGGTTTGGAGGGATGTGTCTGGCGCACGTCTTGTCGACCTTTCTGGTCTGGGCTTGCCTTCTTCCGCTCTGACGCGGGCGACAATCTCTTCAGCCTGTTCACCTTGCTGGACTAACTGTTTCCAGGTGCGGCTTTCTGCTACTCCTATTTGAGCCAGGAGTGAGGTTTGGAGATTGTGGCGACATGTTTCCACCAGGGTGGCCTGGGTCATGCCGCTTGGACATCGGAGTGCCGTGTTCCGAAATCTTTCTACGAAAGACTTAACGGACTCTCCCTTTCGTTGCTTGGTAGCTAAAAGGGTAGGCATGGTAACCTCCGAATCATCCTCGAAGAAGCGTGTTAGGAACAGCTTCTCCAGGTCGCCCCAGTTCTTGATTGAACCTTCGGGGAGTTTCATAAACCATTCAAAGGCTAAACCTTTCAGGGTGCCAATGAATAGACGTGCCAGGATGGCATCGTTATCTACCACATTCCCAGTTTGGGATTTGAAGTAGTAGATATGCTGGTTGGGCGACCCCTTTCCGTCGAATGCTTGGAGAGTTGGAGCCTTGAATCTAGGAGGGTACAGGACTAAGTCCCACTCGGCCGGATACGGCCGGACCACTCCAGCTTCTTGGAGATCTTTACGACTAGCAAGGGCATTGAGTCGTTGCTCCAATAGGCTCACTCTTTGATTTTGAGCCTTCTCCGAATCTGGGTTGCTTCCTGCATGTGCTGAAGGTCTGGACACATTCGAAGGAGTGGATCGTCGTGTCCCATCGGAAGGATCAGAGGGTGGACTTCCTCCTCTTCCCCTTCTAGCTCTTGGCCTTCTGGGAGGAGATCTTGCCCTCTCGTCAAGCAATTTCTCAAGCATATGCTTGAGGTCGTCAATGGTTCTCTGCTGAGAGGAGAGTACTTCCATTTGGTGCTTCTGCATCCGGGCCAAGTACTTAGTTGTTTCCTCGGGAGCATTTGCTGTGTCCTCAGGAGCATCTGCCATGTAGGCGGAAACCTCCTTTCCACCGGAAGAATTCGAAGCCCATGATTCTATCACAACTGAGTGAGAATCATCTTCCCTGATGCCGCGGGATAGGGCATTGTAGTCAATTGGGGTGATGGCTCCAGTCCGGGTACGGGTGTGTCGATACACCCCTTCTGGCTCAGAGTCTGACCCCTCTGAATTGACCATAGGTTGTTTTCCCCTGCTTCTGCTTGTCATATATGCAGTGAGCTCCGGGTACTCATCGTCAGGGAAGGTTCTCCTTCGGTGGGAGCGTCTTCTTTTAGCTGACGGGGGAATCAGGGTCAGCTGTCTAATCAAAGACGGCTGGTGAACGCCTGATTCGCAATGGCATCCAGAGAGCATCTGGATGAGTTGTTGACAGCAGCAAGAAGAAGTGGCCTGATTGGCACTTCTTTTCCTTGTCAAATAGTCCCTCAAATCCGTGGGAGGGGGATTAAATAGACTGGCCTCACAATGTCGAAGACGGGGGGCAGTCGTGTGTTGCGCTGTCTGGACGCAAGTCTCAGAAACGCGGTGGTCACGCTGTTGCGTTCCGCGCGTCTGGCGTCTCTGTTGAGACGAGACGCGGTCCTCGCGTTGCAGTCTGCTGCGTTGGAGCAGAGAGACTTGGGACGTTACGCGCGTCTGGCGTCTCTGTTGAGACGAGACGCGGTCGTCGCACTGTTGTCCACTGCGTTGGGGCAGAGACACTTGGGACGTTACGCGCGTCTGGCGTCTCTGTTGAGACGAGACGCGGTCGTCGCACTGTTGTCTACTGCGTTGGGGCAGAGACACTTGGGGCGTCACGCGCGTCTGGTGTCTCTGTTGGGACGAGACGCGGTCCTCGCACTGTTGGGAGATTTCGCGCGTCTGGCGTCTCTGTTGAGACGAGACGCGGTTCTCGCGCTGTTGTCCGCTGCGTTGAAGCAGAGGGACTTGGAAGATAATGGGCTGCTGGGCCCCACGCCTGGGAACGCGTGCGTCCTGCGTTTGATGAGACGCAGAAACTTCGCTTCGGCGTTTGGTAAGTTGATCTCCAGCAGACTCAACTTGAGTCTCGCGTTTGGGTCGCCAAACGCGGATTTCTCGCACTGGTCGAGGTGCGGGCAAGGCATCATATTGAACGCCGCGTCCAACCCCAGTCAGAGAACCATCGGTTCCAACCGAGTGTTGACGCGCGCGTCGTCTTTGTCGACGCTCGGCATTTCGATTGCGTCGTGGAGGAGAGAAGCCAATAACTTCCTGGTTTGAAGAACCAGGGCTGTTCACCATGCGGGTCTCTTGGGAGACGTTGACGCGGGGTTTCTGCGAGACGCGGGCGTTCTGCAAGACGCGGGCGTCATGCGAGACGCGGGCGTTGTGTGAGACGCGGTCGATCGCAGCAACAGTTGTGCCGTGGACCACGCGGGCCTTCAGAGAGGCGTTGGCGCGTGGGTTCTGCGCGTCGCGGTTGATCGCAGCAGAGGCGTTGGATGTTACGCGGGCCTTCGAGGAGGCGTTGACGCGTGAACTGGGCGCGGCACAGAGGGTGACAGCAGCGCCTGGTTGAGCCACAGATTGGGCTTCGGGAGGCTGCGTCGTTGAGACCCTGCGGCAGACGCGGGTCTTGGGGCTCTTGGAGCCAGAAGAGAGAAACTCTTCATACTTCGCCTGGTCGAACTCAACGATGAGTGATTCGACCATCTTCCCCTTACGGAGAACGTCATCCTGCACCACGATGTGTTCATCGGTCACGAATGTATTCCCCAGCGGAGTCGCCATCTCTTGTTCGGTACGGAAGAGAGGTTTTGCCGTAAAATTTCCTTGAATCAGTTGAAAGATTACAACAAAACAATATTCCGACTACAAGGGAGGGAGGATGCTTGGATCTTCCCTTTGTTTAAATCTGGGTTCTTCGTGTGGCGATGGAGAGTGAATCTTGTTCTCCGTTGACCAGATGACCGTCCTGGACCGTCGGGGGTCTTCTCTTCGGCCGGTAGGGGAGTAACTCAGCTCCGGCTACCAAACTCTCAAAGAGGAGGTAGGCGAAGATAGGCTAGTACTCAGTAAGCCTGTTGAAGAATCTCCTCTCTCTCGGTCGTCGACGTCGGGCTTCTCTCTCTCGATGCCTTGATCTTCTCACCCTCTGAATCCAAATCTTCGACCAATCGACCAATCTACCAATCGCCCTTTCCTTCATAGCCAACAGGGCTATTTATAGGGGTCTTAGGGGGTGATCGTGCCCCCTAAAAATGCGCCTGAACGAGGGCCGTTACCCGCTATACGCGCGGTAACTGACTCCCCACGATCTGGGCAGTTGCAACTGAGACGCAGATTTCAGACTAAACGCGCCTTGGATGCTGAGACGCGGGCTTCAGGCCGGACGCGCCTTGGATGCTGAGACGCGGGCTTCAGGCCGGACGCGCCTTGGATGCTGAGACGCGGGCGTCGAGCCAACGCGTCTTGTAGTTGAGACGCGGGCTTCAGGCCGACGCGCCTTGATGCTGAGACGCGGGCTTCAGGCCGGACGCGCCTTGAAGTTGAGACGCGGGCTTCAGGCCGGACGCGCTTTGAAGTTGAGACGCGGGCTTCAGGCCGACGCGCCTTGATGCTGAGACGCGGGCTTCAGGCCGGACGCGCCTTGAAGTTGAGACGCGGGCTTCAGGCCAACGCGCTTTGATGCTGAGACGCGGGCTTCAGGCCGACGCGTCTTGAAGTTGAGACGCGGGCTTCAATCCTTTGCGTATTTGAGACTGCTTCTTTGGTGGCTTGCCTGTTAGTCATTTTTAGACAGCCTACATGTACGTATTGATCTCAGAATGACCTTAGGGAAAATTTTGACTCTTCAAGGCATCCTGCATGTACCCACACTTTGGAGAAATCTGATCAGCGAGTCTTCACTTCTTAGAGCTGGCTATAGGATTGTCAAATAATCTAATAAGTTTATAATCTCCAAGTCCAATTCTTCATTGGAAAAGACTTTGTTTGTGATGGCCTTTTTCGTCTCAATGTAATAAATTCTTATGATAATGAAATTTCTATTCCTGTTGGTTTGAACATTGAGTCTTATGATATCTGGCATGAAAGACTGAGACATGTCAACTTAATTTCTATCAAGAAAATGACTAACCTGAATCTCATTCCTAAATCTTCTTTTGACATATCTTCTAGATGTAAAATATGTATTCATGGTAAGAATACCCGAAAATCATTTCCTTCTATTATAAGGATATCTAAACCCCTCGAACTTATTCATAGTGTTGTGTGTGACTCGAACAGAGTTCTCACCCAAGACGGTAGAAGATACTCTGTGACATTCATTGATGACTACTTCAAATTCTGTCACACCTATCTTCTCAAATTCAAGGGTGAAGTCCTCGATTGATTTAAGGCGTATAAAGTCAAAGTTGAGAACCAACGTGAAAAGAAGATCAAAATTCTAAGATCTGATGTGGGGGGAGTATACCACAAATGATGTGACATAATTCTGCCAAGCGCACAATATTATTCATGAGGTAACTGCTCCCTATACACCTCAATCTAACAGTGCAGCTAAAAGAAATAATAGAACATTGATGGATATGGTGAATTGCATGTTACTCAGCTCAGATGCACCCGAGAATTTTTGGGGTGAAGCTCTCATTTCTGCATGTTTTATACTCAATAGGGTTCCCCAAAGAGATTCCGACGTTACTCCCTATGAAAGTTGGAAATAGAGAACTCCTAACATTCAATTCTTCAAAGTATGGGTTGCCTGACTAAGGTTTCAATATTAGAACCGAAGAAAAAAATCTGCCTCAAGACTGTTGATGCTATCTTCATCGGGTATGCACTAGATAGCAATGTTAACCGATTTTCTAGTGGTTAACTCTGTGATCAGTGAAATATCCAACAACACTATCATTCAAGATAGGGATGCTGTTTACTTTGAAAACATCTTTTCGTTCAAGCCTAGAATTCCTAGTGATCCTTCTTGTACTCTTTCTACCTCTGATATCCCTTCATATAGTTCTGCTCTTGTAATTAATTCTGAAAGTAGAAGGAGCAAAAGAACAAGAACTCTTACATCTTTCGATGAAGATTTCTTTACCTATCTTGTGGAAGGTGATCCTAACTCTTTCAAGGGAGCAATGCACTCTTCTGAGTCTCCTTTCTGGAAAGAAAACCATTGACAGTGAGATCAAGTCCATAATGGAGAATAACACTTGGATTCACACTGACCTTCCTCCAGGACGCAAACTTGTAGGTTGTAAATGGATTTTCAAGAAGAAACTCCGACCTGATGGCACTGCCAATAAATACAAAGTCAGATTAGTTGTCAAGGATTTCACCCAACAAAGGAGATTGACTTCTTTGACACCTATTCTCCTTTTGCCAGGATATCCTCTATCAGAATCTTTCTACCACTTGCATCAATTCATAACATGTTCATTCACCAAATGTATGTTAAGACTGCCTTCCCGAATGGCTATCTTGAAGAAAAGATCTGTATGGACTAACTAAAAGGATTCATTGCCAAGGGACAAGAAAATAAAGTGTGCAAACTTGTGAAGTCATTGTATGGACTTAAACAAGCACCCAAACAATGGCATCGAAAGTTTAACAAAGTTATTGCACAATTTGAATTCACTGTCCATAAACATGACAAGTGTATATATTCTAAGAACTTTGGCAGTGAGTAAATTATCTTTTATCTATATGTAGATGATATTCTTATCCTTGAAACTTCTCTTGATGCAATCAAAAGAGTGAAGGATTATCTTTCCAAAAACTTTGATATGAATGATCTAGGTCCCGCTGATATGATATTGGGAATGAAAATATACAAAAGCTCTAATGGAATTTCTTTGAGTCAAACTTATAGCATTGAAAGAATACTTCATAAATTTGATTTTTATAACTCTAAATCAATTTCTACACCTTATGATTAGTCAATTGCTTTGAAAAAGAACACGAGTGAGCCTGTGTCTTAGCTAAAATACTCTCAATTAATATGTTCACTTCTCTACATTTCCAGCAGGACTAGGCCTGACATCTCTTATGCGGTAGGTAGATTAAGTAGATATACTAGTAAGCCTAGTAGAGAATACTGGACTACACTAGAGAGAGTTTTCAGATATCTTAGAGGCACAATTGGTTATTGTCTGATTTACACTGGATATCCTGATGTTATGGAAGGTTATACTGATGCCAACTGGGTCACTGATTCCAACAATGTTAAGTCTACTACCGGATATGTATTCAAGTTCATTGGTGTTGTGTCTTGAAAATCTTGCAAACAAACAATGATTGCCAGGAGCACCACGGAGTCCGAGCTCATTGCTCTGAACACAATTTGCTCTGAAGCTGAATGGCTAAAGGATCTTTTATCTGAATTCTCTATCATGCCTAGGCTTATACTTCAAATCTCATTTCATACTGACTCAAAATCCACCATCGAGATTCTAAAGTAAGATAACACCAATAAGAAGATGAACAGACACATACAAATCAGACTCAAGTCTGTTCAACGCTTATTGGGTAAAGTTGTACTTCTGAATTTTGTAAAGTCTAAGAAGAATATTGCTGACCTATTGACTAAGGTCTTTCTAAGAGTGTGGCCTTAGAATCATCGGGAGAGATGGGGTTAAGCCCAAAGTAGAGTTCACCGATAGCGGGAACCCAACCTACTTGATTGGGAGTTGATTCCATGAAAGAGGTTCAATGTGGTAGAAATAAGCTGGACTGGTGATACTCGTATGAAGCATCGACCCAGATATGTTCATATCATATATGTATCATTGTAGCTACTACCCCTTCTTTATGGTGACGATACTCTTATGATACAACTAGGTAAGGATGAGTTTAACTCTTAATAAGTCCAACGCATGTAGTGTGGATGGTATACCATCTAGCTATAGTACCCTTGGAGGATTTATCTACGTGAGAGAAACCGTGATGGCCGCAGTTGGGGGCAGAGCTGACCCTAGAAACTCTCATGAGTCGGTTATTGTGAGCATGCCTTTAACGCTCAAGCCACTCGCTCAATAGATGGAGACTTACTGTTTGTGTATTCTATCAATATCTGATAAGAGAGGCTAATTCCAGGCATAGTCCACTATGACTCTCAGATGACGATGAATTCACTAAGGAAGGTTCCAGGCGTAGTCCACCTGTCGCAAATTCACAGTATGATGTTGCCCGATTTCATTCGTGTTTTATGATTTGATGATTTGTTTGTTATTATTGTCGATTTGTTTTATCTTCCCTGAAACTCAAGTTTTGGAGGGGGATTGTTGGATGTGTTTTAAGTTTGGAGGGAAAATTTTAGTCTTCCTCTTATTTGACTTTGATTTTAGTCCCACATTAGATAGGAGATAAGAGGATGGGTAGTATATACACCAACTTCTCCCATGCCTATTGTTATGAGTGTTGGACCATGAGCCACATCCCCACACGCGCGCGCGCGCCGAACCGAACCGGGCTGGGCCGGGTTAGGGTGACGCGCGCTCACAACCTGCGGACACGAATGCAGTTCGATTCAGGGGGCTCTTGAACCTGAAACTTTTGTTTCGTTTTTTCTATTTTAATTTTTATTTAAATTTCTATTTTGATTTTTCAGAATTTTCTGTTCGGCTTTGACCCACTCTCTGGATCTGCTCGCGAACTGTACGATTGTGTGCAGATTTGGAGCGGGACTGTTATAATAGATGAACTCCGAGAATCTATAAATAGCTTCTCGTAATTCAGTCTGTTACCTGCATAAAATACTACAACTTTTTGTCTCCCTCCTTAATATTTCTTACTACAAAATCCGGTTCAGTTTTTGTTGATTTCTCCGAGGATTTCTTTTACATACAGGCAACACATTTTCATCTAAGTAGAGGCCTAACTCTTCGTCTGGGGCTGAGTGCTGATAACTTACCGGAGGCTTTTACCACTAGGAGAGGAGGTCATTCTAAGGTCCGGACGATGGGCCAACCATCTATCTTCTAGGGCAGCGCTTTTGTACGATTATAACCCCAGACCAGCAGATTTAATTTCTTAGTTTTAATTGCTTTGTGTTAGTTTCATGCTTAGGACAAGTACTTGGTTCAATTAAAAGAATTATGTTTAAATTTGTTGCATGATTTAAGATTTAAAGTTTAAAAATACTGTTATATACCCAACAGATGATAACCCCAATTCAAAGTTAGCAATCGAGCATATTTCGAGTGCTTATGGATGACTAACAATAAATATATTACAAAATCTAGGCCTTGTATGTTTTTTAATTTCTTACATTTTAGGTTTTGTAATTGGAGACAACCTTTGGGGCTTTTTTATTATTGATAGATGGTTATTATAAGTAAGAATTTGTACTTCTTAGCTTCAAAACAAATGCACAAGACCGTGATAATAGCTCCAGTTCAAAGTTAGCCACCAAGCATATTTCAAGTGCTTATGGATGACTAATAATAAACGTATTAAAAAAATCGGAGTCTTGTGTGTTTTTTTTATTTCTTACATTTTGGGCATTGTGATTGGAGAAATTTTTTTAGATTTTTTATTGATAGATGATTATTATTAGTGAAAATTTATATTCTTGAGCTTCAAAATAAATATACAAGACTGGGATAATAGCCTCAATTCAAATTTAGCAATCAAGCATTTTTCAAGTGCTTTGGATGGCTAATAATGACTATATTACAAAAATCTGAGCCTTGTACTTTTTTTTATTTCTTATAGTTTGAGACTTATAATTGAAGATAATTTTTAGGGCTTTTCTTTTATTGATAGATGTTCATTATGAGTAAAATTTTGAAATTTTGAGCTTCAAAACAAATATACTAGGATGTGATGATAGTCCCACTTTAAAGTTAGCAATAAGCGTATTTCTAGTACTTATGAATGATTAACAATGAATATATTACAAAAAACTGAGCCTCTTATGCTTTCCATTTCTTACACTTTGGGATTTGTAAATGAAGGCAACATTTGAATTTTTTTATTGATAAAAAGTATTGCAATATTATAATGTCTACTTGTACTTCACAGAAGTTACAATTGTGACAAAAATGGATAAATTGCAGGCTAAAGGAAAGAAAATCATGATACATATAAGTTTTAGTATTTTGATGATGTTTCTTCTCTGCTCCTTTTGTCTCTCGTTTGCTTCTTTTGTCTCTCTATAATTTTGTGTCGGGTCTTCAAGATATATTCATCTTTCATATGTTATTAGTTTGTTGAATCCTCTTTGGCTCAGGTCTGCATTGAAAATAATTACACTCTATGTTGGAAAATTTGTCACAATCATAAAAATACACCCCCTTATTCTGCATTGTTTTAATCATGTTGGAATTCCACAACATGTTTTATTTCTGCTCCATATGGGCTGCACGTACACCTATATTCTTCCTCCAAAATCTTGGTTCCTTGTTGCATGCTTGAAACTTTGTTAATTAGGGGAATAAGGTGTCCTTTTCTTGTTGTTTTTATGTCTTTTTGGAGCTGTTTGCCTGCCTGCTAATGGTAATTGCCTGTTTTTGGTTTTTTGCCTTTTTGGTGGCTCTTTTTTTTTTACTGATGGTATTGGACTTTTGCCTTTCTGGGTTGTTTGCCTTCCATTGTTGTTGGCTATTGATATTTGATTTTTTTTTGGTTGATTTGTCTGATGGTATTAGATTTTTCATGGGTTGTGTTATTATGCTTTTAATACACTAGCAGTTCCAATGGCTAATTGAAAAAAATAGCTATCGAAAAACCTACTCCTTGCTTTCAGCGATTGTTGCACTTCTTTCTCATTCAGAGACTAACTTTACCAATTTAAGTCCCACTTTTTATAACCCATTTTGCTTTTTTTTGAGCCATTTTTTGGGTTCCAAATAGATATTTGATGAAAAAACACTGAGTTTTTCAATGAGCGCGGATGTTGACACCCAACAAATTGATTAAGGCATCCACCCCAAAATCAATGTTCATCCTATTTTTTTGACACATTTATCCTCATGAAAATATCCAAAATTCCCCTCCTTTCTCGTTCTCCTTCTCTATTTTCTTTCACGGCGAGTTGGGCTTCACCACCCCTCCTTGTCGACTTTCGCCCTGCCCCTGCATGCCTCCCCCTCTTTGTAACACCCCGATCCGGCGGGTACGGAGACGTTACTGCGACGTATATACGCAGGTCAGAAATATCCTCACGTATATACGCTAAGCATCAGTACAGGCAAGAATCAGAGTACGGAAGCAAGTGGTGCATTATACATTCCAACATATGAGTACAATTACAAAGTTATCACCAGAGGTGATCCAATATTACATGAATATTACATCACTGATATGCGCAATTGCGAGATTACAAGGAGATGTACAAGTATGAACAGTACACAGGCACTCACGAGTTTACTAAAGGAAAACTCGAGAGGCGCACAGGGGGCCTGGAAGGATAGAGCTCTGGGTGGTCTGCTGGAGGTCCACGCTATCGCTGCGCCACTCTGATCAGCAACTGGGAGAATCCACACGCTCCAAGCTCCATGACCTGGACATGAGGATCCAGGGGAGTCAGATAGAACTCCCCAGGCGAGTGGTGATACGAATGCCAAGTGGCGAGCATAGGTAAGCATACAGGAGCAAGTAGATATAAACAAGTGATATCAAGCAGGAACTACTCATGGTATGATAAGATAAGAGAAGGTAACAAGACGAGAAGTAAAGTAGATAGGGCAACACCAGATATCTCCTAAACTAACATAAAACCGATAAAAACCGATAAAACCGATTACGAGCAAAAACGATTGTACAGGCTTAGGTCACGGCCCCATGAGACTAGTACCTCGAAGGAATAATCCAAACAAGGAAACCCTCATCTATATACCTTTATCCCATGTCACCGTAATTCGAGCGCGTACAACCCGAGTTACAAAACAACACATCAAATTACATATTAGCATCTTATTATAATTGGAGCCGTCTAAGTTCCAGGCTTCAGTATGTGTCCCATTCCACATACTTCCACTCACAACTTATATAGCAAGTTATTTGGAAACTGATAAAGATCGATGAATCATGTTTCGGATGGGCCCCGTACATGCCCGGGACAACGGTTCAGGAGTATCCGGTGCTGAGCCGGAACGTACCGCTAGGTACCGGGACTTATTTACGCCCGAACAGGAATAGAGTATCGCAGATCCCATAGAAATAGGCCTAGGGCGTGTGCATACCCGGTAGGAATAAACAGGAGTAGGGGTGCCAGCACACCCCACGGAATCCCTGGTGGCCGCCAGGTGATCCCTCAAGTATGTGGCCACGCGCGGCTCGATAAGACCACCATAAACATAATTAATCAGGGCCCATCAGTTTCCCCCAAACCGGGTGCAAGTTGTCTTATTAGAATTTGTTATGTAATTATCAATTTACGGGAAAATAACAAGAACAGGACATGATCAAGAATTCAGGAGTACATGGGTACTGCAGATTCAGGTCACTGTATATATAATACATGATAACAAGTATAAGATTCAAGTCACTGCATGTAATGCAGGATAACAAGTATAGTATTCCCGTAAATGTGATAATCACAGGTCAAGTATTAATATGTCAAGAGGCAAGTATATCATGCCGGGTGTCAAGTGATAGCATGACAGGAGGATGATATTTGGCAGGTGACAAGTCATGTCAAGAGATTGATATTAGTCCGGTGGCAAGTCATGTCAAGTATTAACATATCAGGTAAATACATGGCATGTGATAAAGTAGTAGCTGAGCACAACCAAGCGGAGCTGAGCAAGTTGGAGGCACAGACAGCAAACAGTATTTAACACTGGAGCGTCTGGCAAGGTTACCGGGACAACTCGGCTTAAGGTGCGAGTAGAAAATCCGGCAGCCTCTCGCCTAAACGAATCTAGTGGTAAAGTGCTGAACGTTGATCATGATGACCAGGCGGAGCGGAAGGACCTGACGGTCTCAACTCACTTCCCTTTCGAGAGAGTGAGAGACCGGAGGCTGAAGGACGGAGAGACCTGACGGTCCCAATCACTTCCCTTTCGAGATAGTGAGAGACCGGAGGCTGAAAGACGGAGAGACCTGACGGTCCCAATCACTTCCCTTTCGAGATAGTGAGAGACCGGAGGCTGAATGGCCCGCACGAGTTGTTCTATCCTATTACAAGCATTCGTCACAGAGCAATACATGTCCAGTCATTGGCACTTGGCCATACACAAATACAGGGACTCAGCCCAATACATAATACATGAAAATATGGAATAAAATACATGTCGACCCGACGAAGCGGGGAAACCCAAATGGAGGCGAGGACACTCGCCTAAATCACTGGAATGCCGAAAGTCCGAAATCCATGGAACTCGCGCACGCGCCATAAAAGATAATAGACGCGGGGGTCGCAGACGCGGGAGTCGCGTCGCGGGAATAGCAGACGCGGGAATCACAGACGCGGGAATCGCGTCGCAAAGGTGCCAAAAACGCGGGGTTCAAGACCCGCGTTCAAGTCAGGGCACGAGGAGAACGCGGACGCGGTCGTGGGTTCCGTGTTGCGTTAACACGAGAAGAACATAGACGCGGGCATAAGCTCCGTGTCGTGTTGATACAGGAACGCGAAGGCCGCGTTAAGGAATTGCCTAGACGCGGGGTGAAGATCCGCGTTAGCAATCAACAGAGAGGAAGAGAGGAAGGGAAAGGTGATTTCGGGGTGGTGGTGTTAAGATAGAAGATGGTGGTGATGTTTAGTGTTGTCGTTTACAATTGTCACCGGAATGATTACCGGAATAATCGTGAACGATTACCGGAATAATCATCTGTTGCAATTGTCACCGGAATGATTACCGGAATAATCGTGAACGATTACCGGAATAATCATCGGAGATATTGCCGACGGAAAAGAGCTCGGTCCCAATCCAAAGGAGGTGGCCGGCCCTTGAGAAGATGATGGGGTGGTGGTTTTGTGGAGAGGTTTTGATGGTGGTAGTTTTGGAGAAGGTAAAGGAGAAGGTGAAAGATTTGGTGGAGTTTGTTGGAGGTTTACATGGAGATGGAGGAGGAAGAAGATGAAGGTAAGGAGTTGGAGAAGTTGTAGTGGTTGTTGTTATGGTGGAGATGAAGGAGGAGTTGGTGGTGGTTAGAGTTGTGGTGAAGAGAAAATGAAGTGGAATGAAGAAAGAAAAATATATATAGGATTTGGGAATTGTGAAGGTGATGTAAAAATGTAAAAGAGAGGGGGTTATTTGTAAAATGGCGGGGTGAGGTGGCTCTCTTTGTCCGGCCATGGTGATGGGAGAGGAGTTGGATATTTTGGAGAAGATATTTTTGGAGGAGGAGATATTTTTGGTGGAAGGTTGGAGAAGATAATGGAAGAATGGAGAATTTGGTAGAATTTGGTGGAAGGAAAAGGAAGGAAAGAAAATAAGAAAAGGAAAAGAAAATGGAAAAAGGAAGATATTTTCTTGGAAGAAAAAGGAAAAATAATTAGAGTGGCGGATTCCCGGGATTCAGTTGCGGATGCGGAAAACTTTCGGAAAAATATCGAAATCGTCCGAAAATCAAGTATCTCGGAACGACCCGCAAAAATTCTCAAAAATCAAGAATATTATTATAAGAATCACGGTGAAATCCGTTTCAAGAAATTCTTTATAGTTTTTAAATTAAAAATCCTGAAATCGGCCGCCAATATCGGTCGACACCAAATCTGCCAGAAATCTGATAAATTCTGAAAATTCTCAAAAAATGAATTAAGATAGTAAATATTATTCTAAGCAAATATGTGAAAGCGGTTTCTCAAAATTTGACTCAATTTGTAAATTAAAAATCCAAGAATCGGTCAGTGGCACTGGTCGACACCGGTTTTGAAGATTTTCATTTTAATTCAGGAAAATTCCAGAAAATCACAGAAAATCTAAAATATTGGAAATGATGTTTAAAATTAAAATCGGTCAAATCTAAATACTAGAAAGACCAAATCGAGCAATTCACTAGGATCGAGTTCTCGGTTCAGACTAGGGCTGACTCCGAGTCCGTGAATCCGGATCCAAGACAAAACGATCATATAAACAATTCATAATACAAAACAAATACAGGAAGTAAATCGAAAAATATGATCGAAAAATCTGAATACGCAACTAAGTACGTATTCTGGGAGCGGGGTGTTACACTCTTCTTCCCCTCTCCCCTTGACCTCCTGTCCGAACGAACAGGCGATTAGAGGGGAGGAGGAGGCGGGGGCGGGCGGGGACGGGCGAGGAGGGGAAGAGGAGTGAGGGAGAAGAGGGAGGGGAAGAGGCGGGTGGGGAGGGGGGAGGATGTGGTGGGTGGACAACGAGAGGTGGGCGGGGAGGTCGATGGGGAGGGAAAGAGAGGAGGTCGGTGGGCAGAGGGTGGCGGGAAGGGGACGAGGGCGAGGACGACAAGCGACGAAGGGAAGGAGGGGATGGAGAGGTTGGATGAAAGAGGAAGAAAAAAAAGGGAGGGGGGACTTGGTCAGTCTTAAAAATTTAATAAATATGTTTATGACTTTGAGTGGGTATCTTGATCTGATGGGTGACTTGGGGGCTGTTTGGTTAAAGGTGGAAGCGAGAAAGTGGGAAGTAGTAGTTCCCTTTGGAACTTAAGAATTGATTAGTAAGTTTTTCGGTGTTTGGATGTTATTGAAAAGTATGGTTTGAAAAATGTTATGTCTTTTCTGGTATTTAGATGGTAATGTGGCAGCGGAAGTGAAAAATTTACCACAAAGTTGATCGTAAAATAATATTAAAATATAATTAATTATGAAAAAATGGACAGTAATTAGAATGCAATTGAGATTTATATGACTACAAAATTAACTGTTTTAAGGTATAACTTATTATAAATGAAATTTACATGATCAGAAATTTGAAAATGAGAAAATAATTACGCAAAATAGAGGTATAAAAACAAAAAATTGAAAGAGATTTTTTCATATTTCTTTTCCGGAATTTGAAGGGACAGTGAAATTGAAAAATGTTCTCCCTTCCTCACTTTCTCTGCGTCAGTATCCGCACTCCTCGCATTTGCATTGTTGCCGTTAGATCGGGCTTTCCCGCGAGGAAATCTGACTGCTGTCGGATTTTCCCCTCTTTTCCTTGCCAAACAGGCCCAAAGTTATGCTCCTCCTCCCATTTTCTCTCATGACAACAACCTCTCAGATCCGCCCTCTCCTCCCCCCTATGCCCCTCAAAACCCTAATCACCGCCCCTCCGAAACCCTAATTTCTCTCCCAATGCCCCGCTGGCCAAGATGAGCGCCAAGGGCAACCAGTGCCCGCCGTCCTTCACCTCCACCCGCCTCTTCACCGTCGGCCTCGTCGCCTGCTGGTACTCCTCCAACATCGGCGTCCTCCTCCTCAACAAGTACCTGCTCAGCAATTACGGCTTCAAGTACCCCATCTTCCTCACGATGTGCCACATGACAGCCTGCTCCCTCTTCAGCTACGCCGCCATCGCCTGGCTCAAGGTCGTCCCCATGCAGTCCGTCCGCTCCGGGGTCCAATTCTTCAAGATCGCCGCCCTCAGCCTCATCTTCTGCGGCTCCGTCGTCGGCGGGAACGTCTCGCTCAGGTACCTCGCCGTGTCGTTCAACCAGGCCGTGGGGGCAACCACGCCGTTCTTCACTGCCGTGTTCGCATACCTGATGACGATGAAGAGGGAGGCCTGGATAACTTACATGACGCTGATTCCGGTCGTTACTGGCGTTATCATCGCCAGCGGGGTGAGTTTGCTTGCTTTTTGATGTCAAAATTGGATTTTGTTAGATGGGCAGCTGATGCCGAGCCAATGTAGGTTGTGGAGATTGCGGATTTTGCTAGATGTTGCTGTCAAATTTGAATTTTGTTAGATGGTAGCTAATGGAAAGGGAATGTGATTGGTAGAGGTTCAAATTTTGATGTTTGGTTGAAGCCGATGCTAGATGTCCCCATCAAAATCTCACCTTTATTGCAAATTTATGATTTATTTTGCATTGACAATTCCATTGATTTTCTTTGTAAAAAGTGAAATTGTTAAGTTATGTTGATTGTTTTTTGTGTTTATACATTGGATTTTAGATAGGTAGGCAATTGGAAGGGAATGTGGGCTGGTAGGCACTGTAAATTTTGAATCTTTGCAGAAGACAATGCTACTTTTGCTATTAGGACTTTGTATTGTAAATCTATATTCTGCTTGAATTTCACAGTTCTGTTTGATTGAATTTCTTTGTTGCATATATTGAGGCTTTTAATCCATCATACGCTTTTATGCGTTATTATGTTTGGTTGGTTTCTTGTCACTTCTATACTTGCTCTTTAGATGGATATACTAATGCAAAGGGAATGTGAGATCCTAGACATATCATTTTCAAAACTTGATAGGAACTAATGCTAGAAGTTGCAATAAAAAAAAATGCTTTTATAGCAAACTTGTAACTTCTTCTGTTTGATAATTCCATCGTTGATTCTCTTTGTGGGTGTAAACTGAAAAATTATTTTCTCTCATTAAAGGTGTCTGATATTCTAAACTTTTTCTTGAAAACTTGTTGTATTTACACCTTGTTGCTTAGATGGCTAGCAAATGTCAAGGGAACACATGTTGATAGATTGGTCATTTCCAATGTTATACATATTTCTTGTGATTACATGCTTACTGTAAGCTAACTTTCACTTTTCTTGCAAATTTGTAATTCTATTATGTTTCAGCTATTCCACTGATTTTTTTTGCTGGGGTGAAATTGTCTTCACCGGGATAAGTCATTTTTTGAAAGATAAATTTAATGCATCCATTTTTCCTTTTCCAGTGGAAGTGTTATGTCTTGTTGATTGCTTATGTTGATTATATTTAGTTTTTTGAGATGAATAGCTACCAAAAAGAGGAAAGTAGGAATTATTAGACTGTTGACAAATGTTGTATGCCTTCTTTGCTGTGCTTGGTTTAAAGAGTAATGCCAGATGTTCAATCATTCCTTTGCCTTATTTTGTGTCAAATACAGAAAACAC
The DNA here is from genome assembly GCA_038442645.1 of Agave tequilana. NCBI lineage: Eukaryota > Viridiplantae > Streptophyta > Magnoliopsida > Asparagales > Asparagaceae > Agave > Agave tequilana. The sequence continues at coordinate 74,852 of JAVJIF010006201.1, forward strand.
CATTCATCTATTACTGCTTTCTTAACATATCTCCTATGTCAAAACTCAACAAGTGACCCCTAACCTCCAAGCATGAGTTGATAAACTTTGTTTAGAAAAGCAATTATTAAATATGAAAATATCCAAATACTCATTTGCTCCCCTTAATAGTCTTCTCTCTACTGATCTTGGGAGCTTACAGTAATCCAACCCAAATTCCAAACTTCGTCCATAGTCTATTTGATGCATATATACAGAAAAAATTGTGTCCTTTTAAACCTTTCTTATTTTCCTTAAACAGTGTTTTTTTGCAAATATTTCTTGTTATGGGCATTTTTTAATGTCTACAGAATATGACTGCACAAGAATGTTGAAATATCAGAGTACTTGCACTTTGGTGACTGTTTGTGAAGAAAGGAATTTAGGGCTTTGGGCCTTTTTTTGGGGGGGGGGGGGGGATGGGGGTGGGGCTACTTTGACTGGCCCTTTTCTTTTGTTGGTCTAGGTGTGTTCTTTTTTTTTTTTGCTGGGGGGGGGGGGTGTTGGAGGGGGATTTCATTTGGCAAATAAAATTTGAAGACATAGTTTCTCCACTTCGGTTGCTTTTAGTTTCTTTGTCAAGTTCATTCAACTATATTAGTCATGTGGGACGGAGGGAGATTTAGGGTTTATGGTGGGGATTTTGTGAAATTGGGGAAGAACAAGAGAATAAAAGAAAGATATGATCGCGGATCGCAACCCGGATCTTGACTTCACTGCCTATGATTCAATCCATGAGGTCAAAATCAATACCCAAAGCAAATAGCTTCATTATTTTTATCAAATAATTTCATTAATTTTCAAAGATCACTCTATGGCTATATATAGCCTGCAACGTGCACCATACGTGCAATTATTGATAACATCAAATTTCACAAAATTTAACCACATTTAAATTCAAACAACTCTTAAATCTTAATCAAATCTATCCAAATCTAATTTAAATAAAATCTCAAATATACTAAATCTAAACTATTTGTTTCCCCATCATTCTCCCGGGCTTGAAAACATTCATCCCCGATGAATGTAGTGATAGGTAGAAGGTAAGTACAACCAGGTTGAACCACATCACAAATCCTCAATCAGGCCAAGGTGGTAGTCGGGGAATCAGCATCGATACGTCATGGCTGAACCAAAGTGGTGGAGGTGGAACTGGTTTTCATGACCAACCGGCTGTGGTCGATGGTACCTCGAACAAGGCACATACAGCACGCCGAGACAAATCATTTCTGATGAAGACTGGATCGATTATACTCTGCACTATAAGAAATCCAAACTCCTGTGAACCTGTTGCCTCTAGAAGGATTTGCAAGGGATCATATACATTAAGCAATCTTAGGGGTAAGGGAACCCTCACAACTGGCATAAATGACAGTAACTCCATTGCAAGCTCCGTTGGAAGGTCTGCTGAAATTTCTACAAGAGACTCTTCTATATCTGGCTCTGGTTCGGGCTCATCAAAAATTATTGGCTCTGACTTTGGCTCTGATGTTGGTTCTAGCTTATCAACAACTTTTGGCTTTTTGTAATCTTCCTCACATGAATACAGAAGGTGTGGAGCATACAAAGTACGAAGAAAATCTTTTAAAACAAACCAACATTGATAGTCGATATGGCTACATTTCCTCCAACAATAAGCTTTTCCAACAAGTTTCTTTGGGCATAACGACACTTCTGTTCAGATGTTAGAATAAAATAACTGAAGAAATATTTCAAATTGCTTTCCCACCTCTCATACTCGTACTGACCATCAGAACCCGAAAACATGAGAGAGCCGCATATATATCCCTTTTCATTTCCTTGTCATCAACTTCAGTATATATATTTTTCACAAAAGTAAAATTTCATGAATAAACTTTCAGAACAAAAGTTCGGAAATCACCTAAGAATCTCAACGGTTCAAACTGGACTCAAATCGGATTGGAAACGGGATCTGAAACGCTTATTTTCTGTTGCGAGAATGGTACCAACACCAAACAGAAGCTTGTGAAGGTTAGATTTAGTATCCAACTGCTGTGAAATCTTTCCAATAGCTCTGGGATTAAGTCATGCATCCAACGTTTCAGATGGAACTCGAATAGGACTCCTAATGGGCCTAAAACAGCTGCGCTCTGCAGTGAATGGTATCTGTGAACAGTAAATTTACTGTTCACGGAACAATAACTTTTTTTGAGAAGTGCATTTGTGGAAGGGAAAAGCAGGAAATTCGGCTCTGATACCAAATTGATGTGGGACGGAGGGAGATTTAGGGTTTGTGATGAGGATTTTGTGAAATTAGGAAAAAACAAGAGAATAAAAAAAAGATATGATTGCAGATCGCAACCCGGATCTTGGCTTCATCGCCTATGATTTAATCCATGGGGATCAAAATCAATACACAAAGCAAATATCTTCATTTTTTTATTAAAACTATTTCTTTAATTTTCAAAGATTACTATATGGTTATATATATCCTACAATGTGCACTATACGTGCAATTATTGATAACATCAAATCTCACAAAATCTAACCACATCTAAATCTCAACTAAATCTATGCAAATCTAATTTAAATAAAAATCTCAAATCTACTAAATTTAAACCGTTTGTTTCCCCATCAATTAGTTATTTAGACTTTGGTGCAGGTCTCTTTCTGTAGTTCTCTCTTGATTCCCACAAGTTTTATTTATTTCCTACAGAAGTAAATGGAGGATTCACATGCCTTTAACTCTTCTTTGTTTGCTTGTGTAGGGGGAGCCAAGTTTCCACTTGTTCGGTTTTATCATCTGTGTAAGCGCAACTGCTGCAAGGGCACTTAAGACCGTGGTACAAGGGATCTTGTTGTCCTCTGATGGGTGAGCCTAGTATTTAGCATGCATATCTTCTTCTTGATACGTGACATTATTTTGATCATCTTATTTTGAATTATTATCATTTCAAAGTTGTAGTGGGTTGCACTGGATAAATCTCCATGATGATATTTATTATTGTTTATACTTGCTATCTTCATTTCATTTTATATGTGATACGAAGATTGGTGTATCTACCAGATTTTCATTTGCTACTTGTTCTAGCTAATATGTGATGTCTATCTATTAATCGTAAACATAGTCCTCTTGTGTGTTTCCATCTCAGTTTGATCGCGTTACTTTTGCAATTATTATCAATACAAAGTTGTGGAGTTCTTTTAATGGGTGAATCTCTACTAAAATATCACTGTTTATATTTGTTGTCAGGGAGAAACTTGACTCCATGAATCTTCTTCTATATATGGCTCCTATAGCAGTTGTTGTTTTACTTCCTGCAACACTTTTCATGGAGGAAAATGTGATTGGCGTCACACTAGAGCTTGCTAGAGAAGATATCAGAATAGTATGGTTACTCCTATTTAATTCCGCACTGGCCTATTTTGTGAACCTGACCAATTTCTTGGTCACTAAACACACTAGTGCTTTGACTCTACAGGTATACCTCCTACATATTGTTATGATTCTCTCTCTTTATGATTCTTTCTCATGCCTGGTTTGTAGAGCCCACCATAGATCATTATAAAAAATAGAATAATGCATGAAATTCCAGCCCATGATGTTCTTTTTCTGTACGCTTTATTCTTTTTTTACATGCATTTGTTCAAATGCTTTTATTTTTAACAGCCTATTTTTATCATTGATTAGTTAGAAATAATAAATGATTTTATCGCTGACGAGGACATCACACCAGTTGCTAGTTGTTCTTATACTTTAGTTTATTTTGAGTTTAGTTGTTTTCTTTTATTGTGTTTTTAATACCACATCGGTTTATCCGGGAACCGGACTTTTGTAAAGCCTATAAATAGGCCCCAAACTTCTCTTATTGGTATACAATGTATGAATTAAAAACATTTCAGTTTAAATTTCTTTAGCCATGAGTTCTTTAGATTGGAGTGTGAAGCTCGTGGTGTAAGGGGTGTGAGCCCGTTGTGCAAGGGGTGCGAAGTCCAAATTTATCAATTTTCTTAAACCTTAATTCTCATTTTCTTGTTCTTTGCAAAAGTGATTACGATTCATCCCGTTTTACATCAATTTGGTATCAGAGCTCTTAGTTCCAATCCTTTTCAATTTTTTCTTCCCCTCTTCTAAAATCCTAACTTCTCCCAAACCCTAATCTAGATCAAGCCTAAATCTCTGGGGAAAAATCAGATAAAAAGCCCTAGATCTGTTTCAAAAAACAAAACAAAAACATTGTTCCAAAATTTGGCTGAAAATTCAGCCGAAAATAAAAAAAAAACCAAAACTGCATTGTTCACTTCCTCCTCTCCCGAACCCAATCCTAGCCTTACCCTAGTAACCCACCACCCCTCCCCGTTCCTCGCCCTCTACCTTCACCGCCGACCGCCGGCAACAACCCCGACATCCTCCTCATGTTCATCTTCTCCCTCATTTTCATCATCCTATCTCTCATCTGCAAACACCAACCACTTTTGACAACACCCACCACCGCCGCCTTCACGCCGCTGACACCGCCATATATCCACAACTCATCTCAAGAACTCAAAGCAACAGCAGCTTCGCCGACGAGATCTCCACAAACTCTCGACAAGGTCTCCCTCATCGCTCTTCCTTGCACACGAACGCCGTCGGTTGCTGCAGATTTCCTTGCGCGATCTTCCTCGCAACAAAACCTCGACAGATCTCGAGGTCAAGATCTTGCCGACTGCTACGATCTCCACAGAACTTCTCGATCTCCTCTTCTTTCGACGATCTCGCAGTCAAATCTCGCGCAACCATGTAGCCTCGCTTGCCACCATGTTGTCGGTCTTCAACCATTTATCGCTCTCCCAAGTCATCACCGTCGCTCGCCGCTGTCTCAGACCTGCAGAGAAGAGAGAAGAGAAATTAGATTAGGTTTTGGTTTAGGTTTCACAAACCTAAACTCGATTCAGCTTACTAACCCGACCTAATAACACCCGATCAGACCCGACCCGCTAAGTCGGGCGACTCCGTTGACCGGCTTAGCCGAGCCAACCATAAAGTTGACCGAGCCGCCGCTGACAGCAACGGCTCCCTGCTGACGTCAACGACTCGACGAGCCGTCCCGGAGTCGACCTCTAGCCGACCCGAGTCGCTCCAACTTGGTCTGAGTTGACTCACTGAGCCGGCTCAGTTACAACAACCACACAATAGCAGTCCAGAGTAGAGCTCATTTCAGGCACAATTCGAGCCTGATTCACACCATTTTTGAGACAGTTTTCTCTCAGCTCAAACTACTGTAGTTCCAAGATCTTATGCATGATTTTCAGCCCTTGGTTGCGGGCATTTCTTCGAAGAATCCTAGAGGGATTCTGCGCTGGGCGTGAACAACTCACTCCCTCAGGTGCATTCTAACTTGATTTGAACTATCAATTAAATTACTTGCAATACTAGTAGAATGTATTTGTTAGTTGATTTGTACATGCTTCTATCTAGTGATTTGCATTAGTGTGTTATTCTTATCACTTGTATGGTTGCATTTATCGTGTCTAAGACTTAAAACTTTTAGGAAATTTTGTTTGCTTCATTTTAACGCACACATATAGTCTTATTTGAGTTAAGAATTTGCATTACATTGGCTTCCTTGCTTGATTTTGTATTTGTAGCCATCATGATCAGTCAATATCAGTGTTATCGAGGCGTGAGGCGCAGTGTGAGGCGCAAAGGATCCAGCGCACACGAAGTACAAGGCGTAAGGCGAGGCGATCGCCTCACTTCAATCAGGCACATATTTTTTCTTTTTATATGGATGTATTATGAATGTATTTTTTCGATGTATGGATGTATTATGGATTTCTTCTTTGCATGGATGTATTCTTTTCTTTGTATTGATGTATTATAAATGTATTCAGTGAGGCACATACTTCAGTGAGGCGCACGATTATGGATGTATTCTTTTTTTTATTCCAAGATATTGAAAAATGCACACTAAAAATGTATTAAAGAATTTACACTAAAAATTCACTAAAAATTTATACTAAAACTGCATCAGAGAGATCTATCTATCTTTGTTTCTCTCTCGTTCTTCCTCTCTATCCTGATCTCTTTCTCCTCTCCAGCTCTCTCACCTCTTCCTCTCTCTCTTAATCTCTGTCTCTCTTCTCTCTAGAGATGAGAGTTCTGTCTCTGAGAGAGAAGAGAGACAGAGAGAGATTAAGAGAGAGGGTCGAAAGAGAGGGAGAGAGAGAGCTGGAGTGAAGAGAGAGAGAGAGAGTGCTTACCTGGCGACGACGACAAAGGCGATAGTGACGAAGGCGACGACGACAAACGCTGGGGCCCCTCTGCCCTAGATCGGATTCGCCTGTAGTAAAAAGGTTAGTTTTTTCATTTTTACTTTTTATCTAACTTAAGCGGGCCAGGTTTACCCCCTAAATTAGCGGGCTGTAACCCGACCCACCCACAAACAATAAGCGCATAGAGGCGATCGCCTCGCGCGAGGCGCGCGCGAGGCGAGTTCGGCCTCGCGCGAGGCGAGTTCGGGCGCGCGCCTCGCGCTGCCCGCGCTCCTCTCCTGCGATGCGGGGCGCATTATTGTGCCTCGTTCTGCCTCGCGCCTGAGGCGCATTGCCTCGATGGCCTCTAATAACACTGGTCAATATTGGGTGTGTACTAGAAGTGACCATGATAGTAGCTGTATTTATGATTGGCGTGTTGGGAAAGAGAAAATAGCGCGTAAAGTTGACCTGGAAGATCCAAAATTTGATGGTTACTGTAGTCCTAGTGTTTTTTGTGTCTGGTTAACCAATATTGAGTGTTATGTTGATTGGTATGGGTTATCTGATGCCGTTAGAGTTCTATTTGCTAGGAATAAACTTATATGGTCGGCAAGAAGTTATTGAGAGTCGATAGAGAGATTGCATGAGACGTAAGGTTGCTCTAAAGTCTTGAGAAGAAATGAAAGAAAACTTATAGGGAAGTACCTTCTCGAATATTATAGGAACTACCTCTTAGATCAATTGCACAACCTCCGCCAGGGTCAGATGTTCGTTCAAGATTACATAGCCACATTTGAGGACTTAACCCGTCATTATGACTTGAGAGCACCGTTCCCAGATGATAACTAGATTTGTTTCAGGCTTAAGGTCCAAAAATTAAATGTGCTATGATCACTGACTTCTATGATTTGGATACCGTTGAAGAGGCTTTCGATGTTGCCTTAAAAATAAACTTGACTTTCAAAAGGTTAGTCAATGTTAAGGCCCGATATTCTAAGTGTGAGGGATATGAATACTATGATTATCAGTACCCTCGAAGAGTCGACATATTATTGTATCTAGTGATGATGTGGACGACTCGAAGGTTGTTGAGAATGTCCACATTTCTTCTAAAACTACTAGTATAATTGAAGATATATCAGTTGATTTTGACACTGATTCTTGATGAGAATTATGCTTCCTATGCGGGTGCTAGTGAAGTAGTGGATGCGATAGTCGGGTTTGGTACACCATTAACTGTTGATGCTCATGTTCATGATAGTAATGATTTTACACCTGAATTAGTGGAGTTTAGTACCTCTAGTCAGACTTTTAGGTATTCATTTGCCACACCTTTGATAGAGGATGAGATTGATTATGAGACAATTGATTCTAGCATCGTTACATCTAGTGGGCTATCTGAGTCCCCTCTTACTGATTATGATTTTATGATAGTTCTTATCGAGTCATTTTCTAGTGAGTCATTTGAGTTCCTTGCATGATCTAACATGTGATTTTTAGTGCTTCTTCTTTTACTGGTTGCTTAGAGTTTATCCCTGAGTGCAGTTTACCATTAGCGAGATTCAATGTGTGTCATCTTAGGCATCCCATCATTATGAGTTATGCCTAGAGTGTCTACTGCATTGCATATGCCTGCTGCACATGATGATATCACTAGACAGTTAGCAAATTGCGATAAAAACTACAAATTTTATGTATATCCATATAGTATGTTGTAGGAATTTACAATGACAATGAGGTGATTGTTACGAGTCACCCTGAGATTGTGAGGAAGTCACACGCTTGGTGCACAGGTTCCCCTAGAGTTTTGAGGAGGGTTGCTCTGATGACTGACGAGTTGGACATCCCATGGGATCCTGATATGAGTTCCGTCTTCAAGAAGGATGATGCGCCTATGTTTACTATCTGCATCTTGATCGAGTTACCATTTTTTACAGCCTACCCGTCACGGAGGCCAGCTCCACCTCTATCACTGTGGCTCAGACCTGATGATGTAAAATAGTCTGGATCGCAATCACCGTCAAAATCGTAACTAAAAATTGAAATTCAAAACATGATAGAATTTCAGGTTTTCACCCCTTACGCGGGCTTCTCACCTAAAACTCGAGAGCAAATAAACTTAGGAATTTAACTTGATATTTAAGAAAAAATTTTAATCATTGAATAATCCTAATGAAATAGTCAAGGGGGCCTTTTATAGGCTTTACAAGAAGTGACTTTTTGGAAATAATCAATGTGGTACTAAACGCCCACAAAAGAACACCTATTACATCAACTAAATGGCATAAAATAAGTCTAAAACAACTAGGCTAAAGCCAAAGAACTGCATTACGCCGCTTCCTGAAATAGACTCGGTCGAATTGGCTCTTAAGCGGCGTGATGTCCTCATCAATTCCCCCTGGGTGGGAAGAACTCGACCCTGTCGAGTGTGCGGAGGGAAGCTGCTGCTGACTCTGATAGCGCTCTGATAGGTGGGGATCAAGGTGCCGGAAGTCCTTGGTAATTTACGAAATTTCTAAATTAGGTCTTTCTTTTCACTTAATGAGATAGTGTCGTGTCCTTCCGTTTCTAGTAGAGACATCTGATCATCCAAGATAGAATATATGTTTTCTGCTGCATGGGGTAGTTTAAGAGAAAGTGGAGGTAGTGTGGGGCTCTCAGAAAGAAGCTCTTGGGTAGGCTCATCCACGAATGGATCAGAAGGGGTATCAAAGTTACCTCTATATGGAACCATGTCCTCAACATTAAAAGTGCAACTGATGCCAAAGTCTGGTGGAGATCCACCGCATAAGCATTTGAATTGATTTTCTTGAGAATTTGGAATGGCCCTGCGCTTCGCGTGTGTAATTTCTTCACGGTTTCCGGAGGAAACCGCTCAAGTCTCATACGGACCATCATATAATCACTGACATTAAATGTTCTTAATCTACGATTTAAATCTGCAGAAGCTTTATAATCAGCATTATTTTTCATTATCTTCTCTCTGATCTTATATAATGCACGCATATGAGATGCAAATGCTGATGCAGAGTCTGATACCCTAGAATGATGATGAGCCATGGGAATTAAATTAACTGACTATTTAGGTTTAAAGCCAGTTACTATTTCAAAAACACTAAGACTGTAGTCCTATTGATAGAACCATTGTATACAAATTCGGCAGTAGGTAAAATAAGATCCCAAGTTTTCAAATTTTTCCCAATGAGACACCTAAGGAGATTTCCTACTACCTCGATTTGGCCATCTGTTTGTGGATGAAAGCTGTTGAGAATTTCAGTTTGGTGCCTATCTTGTGCCAAAGTGTTTGCCAGAAGTAGCTAACAAACTTAACGTTCCTATCAGACACTAAAGTTTTAGGTAACCCGTGTAACTTGACGTTATCAAAAAATAAGACAGCTACTCGAGACGCATCGGAGGTTTTGAAGCACGGGATGAAGTGAGCCATTTTGGAGAATTTCCTCAAAGTCGGGACATGAGTCATACTTCTCTCTAAATCTCTCAAACCCAATCACTTCCGCACTCGTAGCTACCAAAATCATTACACGCCGGCTGAGCGCACCGCGACCTTATTCTCAACTCCTGCCTTGTGTTTGAGAACAAATGTGTAATCCTGGAGGAACTCCACCCATTTACTGTGTCTCGCATTTAGCCTCTTCTGGGAGTTGAGGTACTTCAGTGCTTCATAATCCGAATACAATACGAACTCCTGCGGTAACAGATAATGCCTCCAGTAGTGCAAAGCGTGCAAAATCGCATAAAATTTCTGGTCATACGTGGAGAATCGCTATCGGGCGTCATTTAATTTTTCACTGAAATAAGCAACGGGATGGTTTTCCTGATTCACCACACTACTTAGTGCCAATTTCCATGCATCGCATGTTACTTCAAACACCTTCAAAAAGTCAAGAGACTCATAACAGGAAATTCAATCATCATCCTCTTAATTTCAGAAAAGCCTTGGTAGCAGCAGGACTCCACTGGAATCCCTCACTCTTCAGACAGTCGGTTATATGTGCCATAATAGCACTAAAGTTCTTTATGAACCGATGGTAGAAAGTGGCTAATCCGTAAAAACTCCTGACTTTCCTAATCGTTCGGGGTTGTGACCATATTGCTTTCACCTTCTTAGTGTCCGCGAAAACTCCTTTGGATGAAAGCACAAATCTTAGAAATACAACCTGTACATAAAGCACACTTTTTTTGGGTTTGCATGAATGTGCAGAGGACTTTCTTCAGATGACCCACATGTCCTCCTGAGCTCGACTGTAAATTAGTATATCATTAAAGTATACCATTACGAATTTACTGATAAATGATCAAAATAATTGAGTCATTACTCTCACGAAGGTGCTAGGAGAGCATTGGACAATCCAAAGGGTATAACAAACCATTCATACAACCCATTTTTAGTTTTAAATGTAATTTTTCATTCGTCTCCTAGCCGATTCTAATTTGGTGGTACCCACTCTTAAGATCAATATTTGAGAAGATTGTGGCACCTGTCATCTGATCTGGCATATCATCAAGACAGGGAATGGGGAAACGATACTTGACAGTGGTCTTGTTGATTGCACGACTATCCACACACATACGCTATGTATTCTTCTTTGGCGCCAAAAGTGCGGGAACTGCACAGGGTTTAAACTTTGTTTGATGAACTTTTTGTCAAGTAACTCTTCTACCTGCCGTTGTAACTCCACATGTTCAATAGGGTTCATTTTATAGTGGGGCAGGTTTGGCAAAATTGCTCATGAGACCAAGTCAATATCATGTTGAATGTCTCGCATGAGAGGCGACTCACCTGGCAGATCTTGTGAGAGAATTTTAGAAAACTCCTCCAGAATTGGTTTAATGTGCCCGAGGATTTGCACCTCGATCTTCCGCTCAGCCTCTCGAGCCATGAGTGCATAACAAATAGAACTATAATTCAAGCTCTTTTCAATTTGATCGTGGCTAATCAATTTCATTAATATCTTACCCTTACCCTTATCACTCTTCCTTTCCGGAAGTTAGGGCATCCACTTTTCCTTTACCTTTGTCAACCTTTTTTTTCTTGGATTGGTGGTTTCGGTTGATTAGGCATTAGCTTCATCCTTTTGCCGTTATGGACGAACGAGCAATGATTCTCAGACCACCACCATGACCCGATTGAGAAGCTTCGTGTGGAGATTCTACACTCGACATGGTCGATTTTTTCTTACTCCGGGGAAAATGATGAGAACATCACACCAGTTGCTAGTTGTTTTTATGCCTTAATTTATTTTGAATTTAGTTTTCTTTTATTGTGTTTTTAGTATCACATCGGTTATATCCGGAAACCTGACTTTTATAAAGCCTATAAATAGGCCACAAACTTCTCTTATTGATAGATAATGAATGAATTAAAACTTTTCAGATTAAATTTCTTGAGCTATGAGTTCTTGAGATAGGGATGTGAAGCCCGTAGTGTTAGGGGTGCGAAGCCCAAATTTATCCATTTTCTTAAACCCTAATTCCTATTTTCTTGTTCTTTTCTGCAAAACCCTAGTTTTCTTTTCCATTGCTTGAAGTTGATTGTGATCCATCTTGTTTTACATCTATTGCTCTACATTATCACAATTCGTATGCTGTTCTCTTATATGGTGCTTACTGGCAGCACAAACAAGGTTCATATGTATGACTCACCCTTATCCCTAAGAAGCTTCTCTATTGAGTTCTTTTACAAATATGAGATATGCTCCTTTCCCTTTTGATGGTTTGAATTTGCAGTTATTTGTTATCAAGCGGCATTAGGGAATTGGAAATAGGTTTCAGAAAAGTTCCAGTGTGAGGGAGATAATTGAAGAATAAGTTGTATTAGTAGAAATTTGTTAAAGTGAATGCACATAAGGAAATTCTAGGGAAATAACGTTTTAGTCAGCATAGATGGAACTTTTTATCCCCTTATATTCACTGAGTAAATTATCTACTTTTTTAGCTGTCAAAGATGATCTATCTCTTAAAAAGATTGTTATCCTTGTCCATATGTAAGTTTTGGCAGATGCCTCGATGACACAGTACATGAGATCAAGTCCTTTATGAGACTATGACACATACACATAGCTACATAAGATCAAGTGTAACATTGGTTAAGAAATCCTTGAGGGAACTAACACAGATGGCATCTTTACAAGCCATCGAAGCATTTACTGACATAACTCAAGACTCATATAGTCATATGTAATCAAGAATTAAGAAACAAGAATAATCAATATCTTGAACATGTATGGACCTTTTCCTATTCTCACACTGAATTTGTGGGGTGCATGGATCAGACGGGCGCTAACCCTATATATGAATAGTGCATAATTTGTGTCCATGGCAGGGGATACATGGTCAAATTATCTCCGACCATCGTTAACCTTACTATTTCCTGTCCAAGGGTGTTAAATGAACCCAGTTGGAATTGGAAAATATAACATATTAGACAATGGTTAAAAGTATAGCTATTTCGTGTCATGCTAGACTGTAACTGTATAAATTGTCATGGCCCAGTTCTGGGCTATGGCAAAGTATGTGGTTGTTGAAAGAATTAGGTTTAAATCAAACTTTGAACCATGACAAATCATGATTAGGCCAGACGTAAAGTTGCAATTGCAAGTAAAATATACTCTCCATTCACTAATGAAGAGAACTTGGAGAAGACTCTTGACTTGGCACGTGAGAAGTATGTTCCTTTTGTGTCAAGGGATTCAAGAATCAACCATTCTGGTACGTGTAGACTCATGATACCATGACAGAGGGCACAGTAGTATGGTACATGAATGGCATTTCTTGTAATGTATGTTCCCAACGGAGTCATAGTCTCTCATGGTTTCGTCTAGTCAACCTAAAGGCCTAAAGGCTAAGCGCCCGCGCCATGGCTAATTATTATGCCACAATGTAATTTTCTGCTGCACGGCTTGGAGTTTTGTTATGTCATAATATGGGACAACCTAGAGTATTATATTTAAATCATCCCGAAGGATAGTCTGACCATGTATGAAGTGGTCTCTTTTTCTGTTAACCGAAATTTAATGTGGTTTTTATGTCTATGGCACAACCTAGTGTATGAATTTTGCCTGATTTCATTGAAGAAATGATCACCCTAATTGTGCAGAGGAGATGCTATTAGATACTTGAGATTGATTCTTTGTTACCAGTTTTTACCAATAATGGAGGATTCCTCCCGTCCATCACAAACTCAATTGATCTATCATAGTTTAAAAATAAATCTGAAAAGACAAATGTATCAACTCCGCCAGTGTCCCGTTCACTGCCTGTCCCAAGCCAGGATAAAGGAGGAGGGTTGTGGTAGGCCTGTGACAGCCAACGTAAAATATTGTCACATACTATAAACATGAACTAAGAACTAAATTTTGTTGGGGCGTCCCCTATTGAGCGACGCGCTACATCGGAGCCCGGGTGTAGTGAAAAGTGGGCAAGGGTTGCTAGGTCGTCGTCCAGAAACGACGCGCCACATCGGCGCCCGGATGTGGTGTCAAATGAGTAAGGGTTCCCACACTTTTATGAGCGGGTGAGGGTAAAAAAAATAGCTCATGTATATAGGATTAGGCTAGCATCATGGAACATAGGTTCTTTTACAGGTAGATTAGCATAGTTAGTTGATGCTATGCTTAGACGGAATATTAGTATTTTGTATGTGCAAGAAACTAAGTGGGTTAGGTGAAAAAGTTAGAATTATAGAGCCTTGGGGTTATAAACTTTGGTATACTGGTAGAGATAGAAATCGTAATGGGGTGGATGTGATCATAGATAAACAATTGCTTGAGGATGTAGTGGAGGTTAGGAGAAAGGGTGATAGAATTTTACTAGTTAAACTTATTTTAGGTAAGGAGATTTTTAATGTTATTAGCGTCTATGCACCACAAGTAGGACTTGATGAGTCAAGTAAGCGTCAATTTTGGGAGGATTTAGATGAGATTGTGTAAGACGTACCCAGTAGAGAAAAGCTTTTCATAGGCGGTGACCTCAATGGGCATGTAGGAACTAGTCATTATGGGTTTCATAGTGTACATGAAGAATTTGATTTTGGGGAAAGAAATGAACCAGGTAACTCGATTCTAGATTTTGCTTTATCATATGATTTGATCTTAGCGAATCTTGGTTTAAGAAGAGAGGGTCTCACTTGATCACTTTTAGAAGTGGATCAAGTGCGAGCCAAGTAGATTTCTTTTTAAGTAGAAAAGTAGATAGAGGTTGTTGTATAGATTATAAGGTAATACTGGGTGAGAGTGTAGTAACCCAATATAGACTCTTAATTTTAGATGTCCGGATTAGAAGGAGATTTAGAAAGATTAAACTTAAGTTAGACCCTAAGATTAAGTGGCGGCGGCTAAAAGAAGGTAACCAAAGAGTTTTTGTAGATCGAGTAGTACATGAAGCAGATTGGAAAACCCAAGATGATCCCAATACAACATGGAACAAAATTGCTAACTGCATTAAAACAGTAGCTAAAGATGTACTTGGTGAGTCACGAGGTGGTGCTCTACCATGTAAGGACATATCATGATGGAATGAAGAGGTAAAAGCTGCCATTAAGATCAAACGAGACTCTTATAGAGATTTGAAGAAAAATTATGATGGAGTGAGTTTTGAGAGGTATAAACTAGCCAAGAAGGAGGCTAAGAAAGCTGTTCAGAATGCAAGAGTTAAAGTGTACAGAGAAGTGTATGAGAAGTTGGACACCAAAGAGATTGAAAAGGATATATATAGAATTGCTCGAATAAGGGAGAGAAAGACTAGAGACTTATGTACTGTGAGGTGTGTCAAAGATGAGAATCAGAAGGTTTTAGTTCGAGATGAAGAAATCATAAAAAGTTGGAGAGAATATTTTGACAAATTGTTTAATGGTAGTTCTACTTAAGACTTGGATGACCTTACCATTCAGTGTCAGGATATGAACCATAATTATATGCGCTAAATAAACGAATCTGAAGTTAAAGAGGCCTTGAAGAGGATGAAGTCAAGGAAAGCTGTTGGCCCGGATGTAATTCCTATTGAGGTATGAATATGCTTAGGAGAGGTGGGCGTGAGATGGCTGACAAACCTCTTTAACAAGATCTGGCTAACTAAAAAGATGCCAAATGAGTGGAGGAAAAGTACCTTGGTACCTCTCTATAAGAACAAGGGTGATATCCAGAGTTGTTCAAACTATCGTGGAATAAAACTCATGTGTCACACCATGAAGCTTTAGGAAAGGGTAATTGAACACAGGTTAAGGCAGAATATTACAATATCAGAGAACCAGTTTGGGTTCATGTCGGGGCGATCAACGATAAAGGCTATTCATTTGCTTCGTCAACTTATAGAGCGATTTCGAGAGAGGAAGAGAAAT
Source organism: Agave tequilana (assembly GCA_038442645.1). Taxonomy (NCBI): domain Eukaryota; kingdom Viridiplantae; phylum Streptophyta; class Magnoliopsida; order Asparagales; family Asparagaceae; genus Agave; species Agave tequilana. Next base: position 90,426 of record JAVJIF010006201.1, read on the forward strand.
TTACATATGGTCTTTATTGATTTAGAAAAAGCTTATGATAAGGTGCCAAGAGAGGTATTAAGGTGGACATTGATGAAAAAAGGGAGTCCCCATCAAATAGATTGATATAATTAAGGATATGTACGATGGAGTAGTGACAAATGTCAGAACTTGTGGAGGTATAACAAGTGATTTTTCTATCACAATTGGATTACATTAAGGATCTGCATTGAGTCCATTCTTATTTGTCATAGTGATGGATGAGCTTACTAGAGCTATTTAGGATGAGATACCGTGGTGCATGCTATTTGCTGTTGATCTTGTCCTAGTCGATGAGACGAGAGCTGGGGTAAATACCAAATTGGAGCTATGGAGGCAAACTCTAGAATCTCTAGGTTTTAGATTAAGTAGGGCCAAAACAGAGTATATGTAGTGTAAATTCAGTAAGCAGGGAATCCGAGATTATAGTATTGTGAGACTAGATGGACAAGAAAAACGATGACCAGTCATTTTAAGTACTTGGGTTCTATTATCCAGAAGGATGAGGAGATCGATAGTGATGTCAACTATAGGATCCAAGCCGGTTGGTTGAAATGGAGGAGCGCAACGTGAGTTTTATGTGATCGTAACATTCCGTTATGGCTGAAGGGAAAGTTTTATCGGACTGCTATTAGGCCAGCTTTATTATATGGCACAGAATGTTGGGCTATAAAGAGACATCATGCTCAGAAGATGAGTGTAACAGAGACGCGTATGCTTCGTTGGATGTGTGGTAACACGCGGAGAGATAAAGTGAGAAATGAGGATATTCGTACTAAGATAGGTGTAGTCTCTATAGAAGAGAAGATGAGAGAAAACCGCCTACGATGATTTGGTGATTTGCGACGTAGACCTACAGATGCGCCAGTCCGGCGAGTAGAGCATATCAATTTAGGGCAAGTTAAAAGAGCGCAGGGGAGACCGAAGAAAACATGGATGGAGGTAATAAGATAAGATATAGAGGCTAAAGGTCTTAGTGAAGACATATTGCTCGATAGGAATGAGTGGAGAAAGCTGATCAATGTGCCCGATCCGGCGTAATTCTCTTTTGGTTCATGTTGCCTACCCCAAATACTTGGGACAAATGGCTTAGTTGTTGTTGTTGTTGTTGTTTGAAAAGACAAATGTATCATTGTGGTTTCTCTGTTCTCTTTATAATGATCAGAAACATCTTGTTTTCCTAGCCAGAAACATCTCATCAGGACGTGTCATTTGCTGACATTTTTAGCATCATATTCAATATTCTTGTGAAACAGAAGGGAACTGTGCTCTCTATAAGAATTAATAGTTCACTGCCAGACGAACAAGGTGGTACGAATGAGACCTACTGTTTCTTATATTAACATATATGTGAGGAATATATTGATATATGACATGTATGAGGAAATATATGTAACATACTAATATGCTTATTTTATGTTAAACCTCTGCTAAGATTACCAATGATGTTTCTCTTCTTTCAGGTTCTTGGGAATGCTAAAGGTGCTGTTGCAGTGGTCATCTCAATTCTAATATTCAGGAATCCTGTTTCTGTGACGGGGATGCTTGGATACTCACTTACAGTCTTTGGAGTCATTCTTTATAGTGAAGCAAAGAAGCGCAACAAATGAACATCTTTAGGAGGATGGTAGGAGTCGGGTTCTTTTGTTAATTATATACTGCGGGTAGCAACAGCTTCGGGAAGCCTGAGGTTAGTGGCATTGACGCTGTGTTGTACCCTATTCTTTGCTAGAAACCCATGAAGGGTTTCTTCCTGTATCATCAACAGAGATCAGTTAAGATAATAGGGTAGAGAAATTTGCAATAAGAAGCCATGGTTTTTATTTCTACTTTTAGTGGGGTCTATTCTTGCCCCAGATCGTCTCGGTAGAGGAATGGAGGCCTGAAACTATTAGCGAATAGGTGTCGTCCCCCACTGAATTGTTCTTCTAATACCTTGATTTATTATTAATTTAAAGTAAGATGTTTCTTGTGATTTCCCTTCTCTTAGGCAAGAAATTGTTGTTTCTGTTCTGTAAGAGCGCGAACCAGATTTTTCTTACTTGCAGATTAGTTATTTAATATCAGAGTAATGTTGTATTTTTTCTTCTCTCTTTTTTGGGAGGATAAATTTGTTTGAAGGATGTCAATTGCTTTAAGCATGAAGTTTGATATGTTTTGTTTGATAATGATGGAGCCTGTCAGTGGTTTTGAACTTCTTGGTTTTTGGGGATGATGTAGTGATATATATTGCATAAATTTGTCTTATAAATTTCACTATTGTTTATTGATGGCCTGTTTGGATACAAAATAGAGTGATCTTCACATTGAAGTCGAATAAGAAGTGACAAAGAGCTAACGGAGATAAAGAATGGAGAGGAAGTTCTTCTGTTTTTCATTGTGTTTTTTGGAGTTGAGACAAATCTAATCTGACTGGTTTTTTAATAAACTGACCTCAGTTTTGTACTATGAGTTGAGGGATTTACTATAGAAAAACAAGAATTAGGAAAGTATAACTGTAAAGCCAAACATGCCTGCGTTGTTATCATCGAGATGGGGTTGTTATAGAGTGACTATGAAAGTTTTAATAAGTTTTATGACCGATTGTGAATCTGATGTCGATCCTTTAATGATTAATGTCAACTTTCTGTCCAAGAAAACTATGGTCAGGAGAGAAACTTGTCGTGATCTTAAAAAATAGCTACGGAGAAGTGAACAGATGAAACGGAGAAGTGAACAGATGAAACCGAGGGTCGAACACGGGAACGGATATTGCCACCCCAAGAAATGATGAAGGCACTCACCAAAAATTACAAAAATGCCATCAACTTTTTGGACCGATTTAGCCTCCGGAGAAAGGTCCAAAATACCTCTACTCTTCCTCTCCGTCCAACACCGCCGGCGGCCCCTTGCTCCCCCTCGACCTCCCCCCCTCTCCCCCCTGATCCGTTGTTTGGTTGTATCAAGCTGAACGTATAGGATATGTTCGGCCAGACGTGGCTGAACACATCCTTCATCCTGACGTACCCAAACAACGAATGGGGGGGGGGGGGGGGGGGGGGTGGGGGTGGGGGACGTCGGGGGAGAGGGGAGCAGAATGAGAGGGAAGGAGGAAGAAGAAGGGTAATTTAGAGATTTTTGAAACAAACTGATGAGTGCCTTAATCTGGTGAGTGTCTTCATCACTTTTGTGGGTGGCAATATCCGTTCCCGTCAAACACAATGCATTTTCCTGAATCTCAATAGTTTGGTTATTAAGTTTTTAGTCAAATTCTGTAAATCTAAGCCCAGAACCCGTTCTCGCCAGAATGTCGAGCCCAACTGTTATTGGGCCGGGCCAATTAGAAACAAGAACTGTTGGTCCTTATTGTTTATTTATTTAGTGCCCATTTAACTTGATCCCCTTTAAGGCAAAAAACCTCTCTCTCTTCCCCATCGCTCAGTTCCGGTTCTCCCGCCCACATAAAACCCTAAATCTTAACCCTAACTCTAACTCCTCTCTCTCTCTCTCTCTCTCTCTCTCGAGCTTCGACAATGAAGTACCCAAGCCGTAAGAAATCTTCGCGCCCTAAGAAATCAAATAAAACCCTAGGGCCTCGAACGGCGATTCCTCCTTCGAGCCCGATTTAAAGCGGCTGCGGCGGCGGATAGAGAGCAACGACGAGGACCTGGAGAGCCTGCCGAGCGACGAGGAAGAGAGGGTGGAAGACGGTGATGGGGACGAGGAGCCTGTTGAGACCGCCGCCGAGGTCAAGTACCGGATCGCCAGCGAGCATTTGGAGAAGATTCGTGCTGCGGCGCAGCGAGTCGAGGAGGAAGAGGATGAGGGAGAAGATAGAGAGGAGGCGGAGGGGGCGAGAGATTCTCTGATTGCGGACATTTTGCAGAAGAGCCAGCTCGAAGAGAGCGGACGCGTTCGGAGATTGCTCGCCTCGAGGTAATTTGAGGAATTTATGAACTTTTGTTGATTGCCTGCTGTGTTTGATTCGAAAAGGTGAAACTTTTACTGCAAGAGTTTTAATATTAGCAACTTTACTTCTTTGACTGGTGTCGAATTTAGGTGAAATGTACTGAATCAAAACTGCGAACAACCTTAATCATAACAACCTTAATCAACTAATATTTGTCAGTTCCTAAGTTTTACAGGAATTTGGACTCTGGTTCTATTCTTTTTTTAAAAATTTAACTATAATGTGTGCGTTAAGGTTAATGTTTATGATTGATATACAGTGTAAAAGTTACATAAGATGGTTTCTCTTGCGCAAAAAGCTTCCTTTACTTGTAATTTATTGTTCGATACAAACCCTTAAAATCTCACTGATATTGCAGGGTCCTAAAACCGGAACCTGTTGATGAGTTCCATCTCATTGTGAACCACCGGCAGTCTGTTACTTCTGTTGCACTCTCTCAAGATGATACAAAGGGTTTCTCGGCTTCCAAGGATGGAACCATTGCGCATTGGGATGTAGAGAGCGGTAAAACTGAGAAGTATTTGTGGCCCAGTGAGGATGTATTGATTTCACATCATGCAAAAGCTCCTCAAAATCCATCGACAAAGAGAAGCAAGCATGTGTTGGCATTGGCTGTCAGCTCTGATGGTCGATATTTGGCCAGTGGTGGGTTAGATCGCCATGTACATTTATGGGATACGCGCACAAGGGAGCATATTCAGGTTATTACTCTATCAATGTTTTTATCAAATGAACAATGACTCTTGACGTTTGGAGAACATAAGAACTTGACTTCCTTACTATCGTATGATGAATCATACATCTATCATGTTCAAAGCTATGCAGTATATCTTGATGCAGCCCACATGTGATACAAAATATGTTATGTTCGCAGCTACCAGAGTATCTTTCTGATATATGTAACTTGTGATTTCTGCACAATAAGTTCTTTTTTTTTTTTCCTTGGTTGTAATTCCAGAGGACCTACCGGTGTTTTTTTTATGCAGTGTCCTCAACTTTCCTTCCTAATGGAGTATATATATGTTTAGTCAAAGCAGAGTTTTCATATTTGCTAAATTTAGGACTTGCTTCTTTAGTATCTAATCATCAGTTTCATTTTATTAACAGGCATTCCATGGTCATAAAGGACCTGTCTCTTGTCTTACTTTTAGACAAGGAACTGCACAACTCTTTTCTGGGTCATTTGATCGACAAATTAAGCTTTGGAATGCAGAAGATAGAACTCACATGGACACTCTACATGGCCATCAAAGTGAAATAGTATCTATTGATTGTCTACATAAGGAACGTATTTTGACTGCGGGGCGTGACCGGACTATCCAACTATGGAAGGTAAGCACTAGTCTTTCATATTGCAAAGGAAATTCTCACGGATCAAGAACTTTCGAAAGCAATTTTTACTTGAGGTAGCTTAGTTACCTTCATTGTGCTAAATATGCTCATTTTATGGTGTAAAACATGTCTCTCAAAGGTTTAGTAGGCCCAAAATGTAAATTATTTGATGCAAACTCTTCGGCTCTTGTAAAATTTCGCCGAGACTCTCTAGACTCTTCTTGAGTAGGTTCTGTTTCTCATTTATCATCTTGCATGAAAGGTTAGTCAATTTTCTTCTACATGTTAGCCAGTCTGGGCAGAGAGCTAAGGGAGATTCTAATGTTTAGGTGCTGGGGAGGTGCATTGGGTTCCTATCAGTAACTTTTTAAGCTGATTGGCAAACTTGTTTTCCATAGCGATACCTTTAACCTTACCTATAACTTTTGCTAATTCTCTATTCGCTTCCGAAATCTTCATAATTTTCATATTCTTACCTCAAATTGTATAAGTTAGGACAAAAACACTGTTGTTAGTTGATCTGTTAGTTTGTGAGAATATACGAAGAATATTTCTTAATTTAGGTTAGAATTTGCTCAAAAAGTGAATATGACCAAATTATCTTCCCTTCATCTTCTTCAATGAATATTATCAATCTTCTTTCTTCAAGTTTCTCATTAGAACCCCCTCATAAACTCTTTCAAAATCTTTAGATCCATTATGAATTTCATTATTCTATATTCTTCATATCCTAAAAAGCAAGAACTTATCACTCAACATCAAAATCTCAACATCAAAATCACAAAAAGGATAAAATCTTTGCTATTCAATTCCTCTTACTTGAAACTTTATCACTATTAATTTAACACAACCACATATTTTTCATCCTCTAAATTTTAGAAGAAAACATTGTCTAGCATTAAATAAAATTCATCAAAAGGATGAAACCTTTACAAGCCTCAAGTTCTTTTCTTCTGTTTCTTTTCGTGCCTTCATCGTGATCCAAGCTCTTCAGTACCTCCTTTCATTAAAAGGATGCAAGCAAATTAGACTATTCACCTTCTTTCTGTTAGAAAACAAACATCGACTAACTAGAGGGTTTTTTTTCTCCCCAACTTATATAATTTAAAGTGGGAATGTGTATTCATGAAAATTTTACGGGTGAATGAGGAATTAGTTCAGATTTTAATTGTCGATATAGGAAAAACCCTTACAAAAATATAGTATGTTGTATAAACAAGGAAAAGAGAGAGATAGACATGGTTTCAAATATCGATCGATTCTAATATACATCAATAGTATTGTATTGGATTTTGAGGTACCCGATATGATATTAACATTATAATATCGGTCAATATCAGGGTTGATATTGTTGATATTGTCGATATTGGTGGCTGATGTTTTTACGATATTGATACTAGAAATCGCTGGTTGATATCGGTATAATACTGATATGAGATTTTAAACCATGCGACAAGGGTCAGTGTCAGCAAAAGTAGCATGAGTGGGAGATGAGTTTGAGAAGGGAGGAGGACGTAGCTTCTTGATGCCATTGATGGTGTCAGGAGGAAGATTGTAGGAAGAAAATAGGAAAAAGGAACTATGAGCCGAGCACTGGGCCAATGGCCTTAGTTGTGGGGTTTTAACTTAAAAGCACAGAATTAGAATTAGGTGTGTTGTATGATGCTCACATAATAAAACAATTTTTTGTTAGATAGGGTTTTGAATCACCAATAGTGATTTGTTAAAGATTTGAGATGGAATAGGCACAAAGTAGAACTATGGTTTATTTATTGGCATGCAATGTTCTCCCTAAAAGTAGTTGAGGCCTTAAGCTTATAAACTGGGATACTTTGTGTTTGGGCCTGTCGCCTAGTACCTCTCTCTTAGGAACAGGCTTGACATAAATTGAAACAAGTATAATTTGGATATTTCTGAATTACTCACGTTTCAAACAGTATCGAGCTTCTAAAATCTTGAAGGATAAAATTGCCAATTCCTGGCACATGACCAAGAGTATTAACGGAGTATGTTTTGAGGCATTGGAGGAAGTTTTTCATCTGTTTTTCTGCACACTGTGACTATGTCTTCTTATTAAACCCCCTTTGCACATCACATGAATGGGCCGATGGCTCCATATTAATCTAGATGCCTTTATCATGCATGAATAATAAATAGAACATGTATTCCCTTAGTGGATATCCATGCTGAAAGAATCGTCATGAAATATGTAGCAGCCTGTTACTTGGCATAGTATGAAGCTGAATCTATAAAAGTTGAGCTTTATGGATAATGGAGACATGGGTATTTGGAGAATGCTCGCTTCTGCCTGGCGTTCATTTGAAATATGACCAATGGGTTGGCATCCAAGATCATCTTTGCCATCTTTAGATGACTTTTGTAAAATAAAATAGATATAAGATTAGTGAAATTTCCGATTTTAGAAGATTATTGGATTATGCTTCAAGATTATTGGATTATGCTTCGTGCAATTGCATTGTTTTGCAAGGAATTCGTGAAGATTCAGAGATGGGACTCATATCTTGAAATGGGAGCTTAGAAGTTGGACTTGGCTTTCTGATGTAAGGTTTGTGGTTATATGATATGATATCTCAATAAGAGCTGTCAGCTTTTTGATAGTGACAATCAGTCTAGATAATATAAGAGTAATGATATGATATTATGATATATCTCTTAGCTACAGAGTATGCGAAATGGATTAGTATACAAGTAAAAAATATGTTACATTTAGGGATCTTCGAAGTTCTTGTTTCACCCAGATTAGGAGAGGAATGAAGCATCCAGAGAATATTTGAAGATTTTAGGAGCAGTGTACAGGGCAGATAAGTTCAATCAGTATTTTTGCAAGGTGGAAAGGTTTTAACATTTGTTGTCGGTTGCAGCCTATAGAGTGAATCCCAACCCCTATTGGATCCAGAATCTAATAAGGAAGCTTCTCACACTTGCTGTAGATAGCAAATGTGTGCAAGAAGGTGATCTATCACTACTGGAGAAAATGCCAGAGTTATATTGTTTGGTTCCTAAAGTTTATATGTATACTACTACTGAATTGTTCATGACTATTCGTGGCTATATTGGAGTTGGAATCTTGTAATTTATGGTAAATTATGAAATCTTTCTTCTTCTTTTTCAGTTTGTTTAGAAGAAAATTATGGTGAATTTTATGAAATGGAGAGAGCAGTTCCATTTACTCCCTTTGTGTTTTCTTCCTCCTCTTCTTATGTCTCTCTACCATTTTCTTCTTTTTATTTTCTCTTATCTATCTTTCTTATATTCCTTGATATTAAACTCAGCAAGTCAAGGTTGTTCCATCTTAGATCCTTTCTTTTATCAGGACTCATAACCTGAAATATCAATGTTCGTGTCAGCTGCATATAGGAATTGAAGCAGAACCTGTCATGTAGATAGCTTGACTGTAACTAGTCAAGGCATGAAGGGAACTGTCATATAATTATTATTTTATTTTTATTTTTGCTAGCATTTGTCATGAAATTATTGATTTGTAGTTTTATACTGTTTGGGCATTAGCAAAGGCCAATAAGTGTTGAATGGAAGATAGGATTCATATAGGCGGCTCCAAAATTTTGACATAAACGCTTTGTTCTTGTTCTTGATGGTTTATTGTCTATTTTTTGCTTGTTCTGGATTTGAGTAGTATGATAATTTTAGACCCAGAAAACTTTCATGCCTTTCCAATAGATGCAGAAGTAATGCTGCAACCTAATAAGTAGGGCAATAAAATTTTCGTTTCTGTGATAGGTTGCTGATGAAAAAAGGTTACTCTACCGAGCCCCATCATCTGCAGAGTGCAGCTGCTTTATTAATGACAGTGAATTCTTATCTGGCTCAGATGATGGGAGTATTGCGCTTTGGAATGTGTTGAAGAAGAAGCCAACACACATTTTGAAAAATGCCCATGCTCCAGGATTATACTCTGACAATCAATCACCTAAAGAGGAAACCATAGCTAACTGTGGTACAACAGGTTCGATAAGCCAATCTTGCCCATGCTTAATGAGTTTATGAACCATCTCTTAACCAAAACCTGTCTATCAGTTGTGCTATGTGGAACCAGCAGCTAGTTATGTGTTCTCCATTCTTCTGTTCCATTTTTCAAAAACTTTTCGGTCCAAACTGGTTACGTCAAGCTTCCTGTTGCTCAGTACTTCATACTTTGCTGGCACCATGGTTTTCCAAAGTTTCTTTAATTTGTATTGCATTGATGAAATAATTGTATGTTTTATTTCTTGCAGAAAATGGCTTTTGCAGAGCTGGAAGTTATTCTTTCGCCCAATCATGGGTTAGTTCGGTGGCTGTGTGTAGAAGTAGTGATCTAGCTGCATCTGGAGCTGCAAACGGTGTGGTTTCTTTATGGGATATTGAGTGCGATAATAGGAGCATCCATCCTTTATTTTCATATCCCCTGGTATTATGTCCTAACCATGATGGAATCTTCTCTCATTGTTGTGTACTTGTTCATGTGTTTCATAATTTAGGTCGTTATATGGTTGCCAAAGTCTCCAGGCACTTGCCAGTGGCTTTTAAAAGCTTATTCCCGTCAACCCTACCGAAAAAAATCTTTTGTGATAAGTTTATTAACTATTCATTTAATGAATCTATTTTATAGTGTTGCAAGCCAGCTGTTATTTGAAAGCGTTTTTTAGATATTATCCCCCTCCAAAGTATATCAAATTTGAAAATAGTCCCCCAAATCATATAATTTGCGTACCAGTCCCCCAAATTGTTCAAGTTACATAAAATTGGTTTCTTTTACTATTTTTTGTTACCAATTGACTCATGCATAGTTAATCTTAACTATACTTGAGTAAACTCTCTCTTCCCCCACCCCCCCCCCCCCCCCCCGCCCCCCCCCCCCCCCCCCCCGGGCCACCAAAAACCTCCACCCCTACTCCTGCACCTTCTCCCTCTCACGCGCACACACTCTCCCACCCACCCCCTCCTCTCTCTCTCTCACACACACAATCTCTCTCTCTCTCTCTCTCTCTCTCTCTCTCTCACTCACTCACTCACATACTCTCTTTCTCTATTATACTAGGGTTGGGTTCATTTAAAATGAGTTTAGGTTCAGAAGAAGACCATTAAAAAAGAAGAAGTGAGGAAAGAGAATATTAGTTAGCTTAAACAGAATATTCTCTTTTCTTGAGGTCAAGTTAATTAGAGTTAGAGGGACTAATTTGAAGTAACTTATATGATTTGAGGGACTTGCAACCAAATCATATGATTTGGGGACTTCTCAAATTTGACATAATTTGGGGGACCAATATCTAAAATCCCTGTTTGAAATATGCAGTTATTTCAGATATATTTCCATTTGTCAACATGTTTTCTGACGTATAACTGCATAAAAAATGGCTTGAGAGAGCAGATCATTCGAAAACATTCATTTTTGCTAATCGTTAAGTGGTATGACAAATGACAAAATTGGTTTATTATCAATACAAAATAGATGTATGTAACTGGTAGTAGTATACCATTGTCAACATATTTCTAGTTTTTTTTGTATTCAATTTGGTACATCACAGCAACCCGTGCTTGTAAATATAATGAATGTGTAAACTAAAATACTACTATTAAACTTTAATATTGCATTGTCCTCGCAGATTTAATTTCCTACATGGGGCATGCGTCTTCAACTGCGTGCAAATCCAAGTGAAGTGATGCTTAGGATAGACCTAGCAAGGTGGGATCTGCCTATTGGGGATAGATCCTTATGGATCATCTTGATGGAGTTGCCTACATGGTGAACTATTAACAGCATTGGTTGTTTGGAGTCAATTACTGTATGAGCCACATGCATCAATAATTAGAGATGAACAACCAGTCTTAGATTTTAAAAAAAAAAAATGACATGAAATCATATAACGGTTTACTAGCAAGAGGCATGAATAGATCTAATACAAAGAAATTGTAACTTTCGATTCAAGTTCAGAAGAAAACTCTTCGCTCAATAGCCTTTTATCATCGTCATGCTTCACATCATGTTGAAAACAAAAATCAACCCTTAAACGAACAAAATAAGAATCAGAATAAAACATAGATCTGGGCAATCAGAAAGAAGACCGAGTATAAAATAGATCCTAATAACTTACACCTTAAAGAACAATCTGCGCAGACTTGCCTTCCAGTTTTGGTGGTGTTATTTTCTCGAGTGATATTAGTAGATCTGGAGTGATATTAGTAGATCTGGAGGGAGATTCTGAACTTGGCCCCTCAGCATGTGCTGGCAAGTCTTACACTGAGATTGGTAAACTGAGTGGTGCTGGTGGGTCGCTATCAGCACGAGCTGCATTCTAATTTGCTAGTGGAGTATCAGGATTCTCGTCATTTTGGTGGGATCTCTAGGGACCAGGAACCTTAGATGGCGGTTTCTCAGACATTGTAAAAAAGGAAAGGAAGTGTTATGAACTCGTGATGGACACTTTGTATATGTACAGGTTGAGAGGTGTGCGTGTAGGATTTTGCATTGTTAGGATTTTACAGATTAGCGATTGTCAATGACTAGTTTGTTAGAATTTAAGAGAATTAAATGCTAAGACGAGTATAAAAACATATGATGATCAATCGTGAGTCTAGGATTTTTAATGTAAGGCTCAAATCTTGTATAGCAACAAATGATAACAGGTCGAACTAACAAATTAGTGGTAAAAAAAAACAAAAACAAAGCTAGACACATGCATGAAAAGGAATATAGTATTTAGTTAGTGATGCCCCCGGTAGGGGTACAATTCGGTTGGGTTCGAGGCCAGACCATGACCGAACCAGAACCCAACCCGATTCCAACCTGCACCTCCCAACCCGAAATCAACTCGATGCTATTTGGGTTCGGGTTGAGTGGTGAGGTTGTTGTCGTAGAGATCAAGGATGGCGAGGCGGGGGACCATGAAGATGGGAGGGGGGAAGAAGGCGTTGAGTAAGAGGTTGAGGTGGCGGGGGAGATTTGGATCCGGATAAGGTTGGAGAGGTTGAGGGCGGGGGAGACGACGTGGCGACACCGGCTGATGCGTGGTTTGACAGCGGCGAGGCGACAGAGAGGGCGAAGGGGAGAGAGAGGAGAGAGCAGGAAGAATAAAAGGGGAGACTTCTAGATCTACAAGGAAGACAGAGGTGATGTGTGAGAGTGAAAGGCGAAGGAAATAATTAGAATTAGAGTTTGGATTGTATATAACTTAATTATATGTTTTGGGGGGTTTGTACATATGTATTAATAGCATTATAGTATATACAATATACATATATTATATATAAGTTATTCGAGTTCGGGTTGGGTCGGATTGTCCGAGGGTTGAGAAATCCCAACCCGAGCTTGACCCGAATCTGACAATCTGTTGCCCAAGTGACTCAAATTTCGAGATGGTCGCGGGTTATGTTCGGGTTAACCTGACCCAGTTGCACCCCTAGCCTCTGGTTTATGAAAGCTCTTGGATTCATTGTGGGTTGGGTTTAACAAATGACCTTGACTCTCTTGGAGTGGACTTTGGGGCCAAACCAAGATCTTAAATCCTAGCCCTATCCAGGTCAGAAATAGGTTTCAATTTATGATCAAGTCTGAGCACATAATTATCCCATCAGAGAAGAGGAGAGGGTTAGGTTGGCACATGCGAAGAAATTGTCTAGCTTTTTGGGCGTGCAAAGAAACCATTTTTCCTTCCCGGCTCTCATAATAAATATCCCCTGACCTCTCTCTCTCTCTCTCTATCTCTCTCTCTCTGTCTCTCTGTCTCTCAAACACACACCTCTATCCAACCCAAACTGATCCACTATCTGAAACTCTTGTCCTCTTCTATTCCCTCTTCTTTCTTTCATTTACTAATCCACTCTTCTCCATTGGATAACTATGTGGCCAGACTTAGATCATGACTATAGCCTATTCTGGATTTTTATAGGGGGCGGGAGCCCATTAACTTGATCAGAATTTGACCTGAAATTTTGGATTTGGATCCTTAAAATCATATCCAATAGTTTATTTGGTAAGGTATGGATCCTAAAAAAATAGATTTGAATGTTTCTTGGATCTAGATATGGATCCTTGATGATCCAAACCCGATAATCTGATAACCCAAACAAATATTTTATAGTTAGTTCAGTGCCAACTAAATAATGTTTTTCTTCCTGAACATAATTTATATAAGATTATTTGATTATGTTTAGATTTATTAAAATTTCTAAATAAAAAATAAAAACAAAACATTTTTGGGCACAAAATCTTCTAATTTGTTATTGGTTCTTAATGAAAATTGTCATACTTGGAAAGAAATGTTGGATTTGAATAATCTGAAACCCTACCAGCTTCTACGCCCTTTATTTCCATTCTCAAATTTCTTGCCTTCTTTTATGGTTCTCTACCCCTTTTGCTTTTCGAATTCTCCCTGTCTTCCCTATACTGCCCCTCTCTTGTCAAATCAGACTTGTGGCATGCGACTGAATCTGATGTGTGTCCTATAAATGCTTTACTGGTCACTGCCCTGTAAATGAGCTGTTTTACCTCTACAGTGATATCTAAGATTTGGCAAAAAATCTGGACATGAAGTGACAGTTAATATGACTTTTATTCACAGCTTAGGTTCTTTCTTTTTATTCTCTAACACGGTTAAGATCAACTGCATTTGCTTTTCTCTAACACGGTTAAGATCAACTGCATTTGCTTTTTTTTGCTTGTGCTTTCAAACAATGAGATCCCCCCCCCCCCCCCCCACCACCACCACCACCACCACCCACCACCACCAACCCCACACACGCGCGCGCGCGCGCGCGCGCGCGATAGTCTGTATCAGTCTTCTAAATTTGTTTATTCATTAGAGAGATGTTCTTTGTTATGCTATTCCAATATGATGATTTAAGTGTTGGCGTTGAAATACTATGATAAAGTCTCTTCCATCCAGTAAAATTAAGTATGTTTTGTGTATTTGATGAAACACAGGTTGGATATATAAACTCACTAGCATTTGCAAAATCTGGACGCTTCCTTCTGGCTGGGGTTGGACAGGTCAGTTATATTATTTACTTGAATTTCTTTCTCAACTATTCCATTATTTTTTTCGTTACCGAGGAATGGTATAGATTCACTTGGTTTAGATTTAAGTAGGAATTTGTGTAGATTCACTTGTGGAATGTTAAGATCTTCTGGGTACTATTGTTACTGATTTTCTGCAGGGATTGTTCTGAAAAGATTTCTAGCTATTCTATATGGCACCTAATGTAGTGATAGCTATTCATAAATTCTCTCTCATTGGGATCTTGTAACTTCACCAGTTTGGGTCTCGTGTTTGACTCCAATTTGACATTCACTTCAGGAACCTCGGTTGGGTAGATGGGGCCGTATTCCAAATGCACGAAATGGTGTCGCAATTCATCCCATCAGGTTAAAGCAATGATACCTATTGGTGAAACCAACGGCTTCAGGACAGCAAAGAATTTCTCGAATTTTGCACGTAAGCGAGGAATTTCTCTCTTCTTCCAATCACTTCTCCATCCATCTATTGTTCCTTCTAATTCTAAATTTTGTACTGGGTCTCTACTTCAAAATCTCTGTTTCGGTTGGGGATTTGATATCCTCTTTCCCATGACACCTCAGTTTCTCATGCTGTAGGCAAATATAGTCGAGTGTTTGCATTGATATATAACTTGATTCTTTTCTCGAGGGAAATGTATCATTTTTTATGGTGTCTGGTAACTTCTTTCTTGTGCTGAGGCTTTGTACACCATCTTCTCTAAATGAAAAATAATTTGATCATCATTATCAAAAGTGATGTTCATAGTAGCAGTCTGTAACTATATGGGCCTTGTGGTCTTCTTGATCTGATGATTCTATGCATTTTGCATGGAAAAGTAATTGGAGAAGGAAGATAATTTAGTTCTCTAAACAAATATTGAAATATAATTTCACTCTTTTATCCACGATAATATACTCTCCAAAAGTAATTGAGTCGGTTATCTAATTTAATCCTTTAACATCTTTATTTTCGTTTGTCAAGATTTTGATTTTGATTGTAGATATCCGTTGATTGTGCTGGTCTTTACTTTTCACTTCAAATAATCGTAGTTGTTCATAAAATGATAGATAGTTTTGTTTAAAAAACAGCCTGTTTATTTTTCATTAACGATCCAAATCTAATATTCTACGAACCACATTTTCTCTGTTAAATATTTATCTGTGACAAATAATATCTTGTCTCAGCGCGGATCAGGAAGAGACGACACATGAAACGAAACATGATAGAAAGCTAGCTGAAAACCAGAAAAAGGTAGAGTTGAGTCATTTAAGAAAGATAAGGGATGAATATTTTTTTTTTTCAAATTCAAATTTAGATTGTTTAAATTAAAAAATTATTCTACTGAAATTGATTTATATTATTATTAGTATTTAAAAATAAATTAAAGTGTTTTGAATATTTTTTTTATTTATTTATCAAGTAGTTGCAAAATGAATGACAAGAATAATTAGTTTAATAATATATAATATTTAAAATCTAAAAAAAGTTAGTATGTGAGAGTTTTAAATGTTTAGGAAAATTATAAATTTAAATATGTTACTTTCAGTCGTTTTTTTTGTACCTACTTGACTACAAAATATTTAATTTTTAATTACTTTAAATAATATAAATTAATTTCAACAGAGTGAGTCTTGTATATAAATGTTACAACATTGAGGTTGGTGTGAAAAATTAATGTTCAAAATTCTTTCAAAAGTAATCAAAATTTTCTCTGTGACAAAATAAATAAATAAAACTAAAATGATGGTCACTAAAATCTCCCTCAAGATTTTGTTGTTCCGCGTGGAGAACTACGCTTCAAGATGAGATGAGATTGAGATGAACTAATCAACACGGCACAGAGATGACCGAGAGAGAGAGAGAGAGAGAGAGAGAGAGAGAGAGAGAGTAGACGAAGAAGAAGAAGTGAGATCTTGCCTTCTCTCTCTAAAATAAATAAATAATAGGAGAGGGCTGTGTGTGGGTGTGGGTGTGGGTTTTTTTTTTTTTTTTTTTTTTTTGGGGGTGGGGGGGGGGGGGGGTGGGGGGGGATATTAATAAGGGACATGATGCTTTTTCTTTATAATGTAATTATAATAAAAATTTTAGTGTGTGTTTAAATATAATATTAAAAAAATAATTTTATGCTTATTTAGATTTGAATTTGTGACTCCAATAATTTAGATTTATAAGTTACTACTTAAAATAGAACTTAAAAATATTTTAAACTAGTAAATATAATATATGAGAAAATTACATACTGTATGTATTATTTTATTTTTTTTATAAAATCTAATGTGAACATCCACTCAAATATGAGAATGTCTGTAGATCTGTCACTGGCGATAGAGTTAAACCATGAGTCATGTTAGGCTTAGATCCTTGAGCCATGTTCAATCACAGTAATATTTTATGCAAATTGTAAAACTTGACTGAACCATAATCTATTTGGTAAAACTCCATCATGACTCCAATTTCAATTGTTCAATGTAAAGAACATAGAAAATAGAAACCCCATGATGCATAGGACATGATATAGGAAATTGTGTCCATGTTGATTATTGACTGTAAAAGAGTCCAAACTGTGCTGTTTAGTCAAATTATGGTGTCTGATTTGAGTGTGTTAATAAAAGATGAGCAGTCCAATCAATGGAATGATCACTTGAATGTGAATCAAATTGGCAATTGATAGCTTGTTTTGATTGAGGAGTTGAAATCAAAGGACCACCATAAATCCAAGTCATAAAACAGTGGGACATGCTCAAGGTCCAATCAAAAACTTGCCACCATCCATCAATAGTAGCAAACCTCTGTACAATTTACATATTCAATGATTTTGCTTGGTAGAGGACTAAAGGTATACTTGAGATTAGTTTGATGGAGAAGCACCTTACCTTAATTAGGCCCTCACATTTATGCATCCTAATTCAAGGATCTCAAAACACACACACCCACGCACCCCACCCCACCAAAAAAAAAAAAAATTCATTTGAAGAAAGAAATGTATGAGAGAGAAAATTTTGATGATTATATGAGTGAACAAAGAAAAATTAGATTCAACAACCTCATTATTCCAGCAAATACAGAAAATCTCAAGCTCTTGAAACAAAGGTCAGTGATTAGAAAGCAGGCATGTCTGCATCTAAGGGCTTGTTTGATTTGATAGAAGTGTGAGAGAAATGTGTAAGTGAAAAATAAAGATGGAAACGTGAAAGTATAGTAGGAAATTAAGATTTGTGTAATTCTCATTTTTGGTGTTTAATTGTAATATGAAAGTGTAAGTGAAAAAGTAAATTTTGTTTTCCTATATTTGATTAGTAATGTGAAAGTTAAAGTTAAAGTGAAAAGTTGACTATAAAGTTACCATAAAATATTATTAAATTAAAAATTAATTTTGAAGTGACTTTTTTAAGATTGTAATTGGATTGCACGTGAGATTTAAATAACATCAAAATTAATTATTTTGAGGCACAACTTATTACAAGTGAAATTTACATGACCATAAAATTAATTGTAACATCCTGAAAGTGAAAAAAATAGTAGCGTAAAAAGAAGACGTAAATGAGAAAAGGTAAAAGGAAAAGATTTTTTTACTTCTCATTTTCGATTCAAAATAAACAAAAGAAGTAAAAAATGAGTTTGAGAAATGAGTTTTCTCACTTCTTCACTTTTCTATAACCAAATACATCCTAAGTTGATCATGTCGTGATATGCGTCGAGTCTAGGAGAGATTAAACTACCGATAAAGACGGCACTTTTGATCAAAAGAATTCAAACACAAACGCACGCGCAAACAATGAACGATTTGATTTGACAAAATTAAAGTTGCTGTCAAAAACGACTGCTTGATGTTTGTTACTATTTGATTTGATGCAGTTAAAATATAATAATAGCTCTAATTAATTACATGTAACTTGGCAATCAGTTGATAGCGAATACTCAGTGTTATGCGCGCCCCCAAAGTTCGGACCCGCTGCTGGCGGGACCCCGCCGCCGCCCCCCACCCTCCCCGCCCCCCCCACACACACACACACAAAACACCCCCCGTCTCCCGCCCGAGGGGGGGAAAAAAAAAAACCCTTCTGACTCAAAGTGAAGGACCCGACAAAAACCCAAAGTGGACCGGACCTGACCAGGCGGTCCGGCTTCGAGAAGAGTGCGTGTGTGGCTTTGTTTGCCCAAATTAGCTGTCCTCTCTGCATGTGGCTACACGGCAAGTCAATGGGTTTGCTTCCGATCGGGCGCCGATTCAAAACTCGTGAGAATGACATTTTCCCTCACGGGATAATGCCCCGGTTTTAACCCATCACATGTGAGAAAGGACTGCATGTTGTACAAGAATTAATCACTCTGAGGGGGGCGAAGCCCCTAGGTACCCTGTGTTAACAAAAAAAAAAAAACAATAATTTGAAGGATTAGCTTCTGGTATTCACTGCTTGAGCAATTCCAAGCGAGAGACTCTCTAAATTTGAACTATTTTAAGAAAAATATTAAAAACTCTCTATTTTATTTATGCGAGCTCTTTAAATCTGAGCTATTTTAAATATTTATTATTTTTTAAAATCAATTTGATCAAAAAAATTTTTATTATTTAAAGGTAACTTGTGATAATTAAAATAATAATAAATGTAATTTAGAGAGTGAATTTGACTTTTTACATTTGAGGAGATTGAAACTTAGCTCCTAAATAAAGAGTCATGTAGAGAGTGACTTTGATTTCTTTAGTTGAAAAACACTCGACTAATCGATATCAACCCTAATCAATTCCCCACAACTGCCTAATCAGACAGTCATTGGAACCCTAATCACAGCACAAACATTGCAGTAAACTTTTGATGCTTTGGAGCCCTGGTTGCATGCAACCACACAAACACATGGAACCTCAGACAGTTTTCAAAGTGTAGAGAAGATAAGGGAATCATCTGCTGCATGATAGGCTTAGCTTTGTTGTGAATGGAAAGAAAGCACACCTGTGAGCAAAAGGAGTCTAAACTCCAAAGAAATGGATACAGGCAACCATGTGCTTCTCCTTTGATGGTTTCAAGAGTCAAAAAGTAGTGTGATTCCTTGTCTCTGTGGGATTATTTGTACTCCTTTTCCTCTTAGAAATTCCTTGATCCTGCATCAATATAGTAATCAACAGATGTAAGACATTCTTCACTAATAATCAGTTAAAAAAAAAAAAAAGACTTGAGATTATTATATTAAAGAGAACAAGTGAATTAATGTTGTCAGGTGACAATCTAACACAGAGCTTAAAGATCTCTTGCTCTTAGAAATAGAAACAAGAGGAACCCATTTAATGAACGAAGGAATATTTCATGCGACGCTCACAAAGCATTACACTACCCCAAGATGAGGCTTCCACATGTAAGCCCTCAGCCTCCCTATATTCTCTGCAGCAATTTCAGTCCCAGATGTGATACTTGCACAGCCTTGGATTTCACTGTTGCCAGTTCTCATCTTTAACAAAGCAATATTCCTCATGGCCAAGAATAGGCAGGCACAAACTCGGCCAGCAACCGAAGGAAGCCAAGGAATGCTGTTTCTCCTTCTCTCGCAAGCAGATGAAACTTTGCAAAGGCCCATTGGTGGGTATGGAAACATACCTTGTTTGTTTTATGCACTTTAAGCTCATGAAACTAAGTGACCTCCAAATTCCCTAGACTAGAAATCATCTAGAATAACAGAATAAGAAAACGATTGGCCTGTGAATTGATTGTCTGTGCATTTCTGTTGTTTTTCGTATAGTTTTCATTGCTAATTATATGAAAAATTACAGTGAGAATGTTCTTGCTCAAATCTTTAGGGCCTTTTTAGAACCTGTTTGTTTGATAGAAATAGTCCAGAAAATGATTTTTGTTTCTTTGAATTTGTAAGCCTCATGAGCTTTTCCTTCAAATATGTTTGTTGGCTAGAAAAAAGCCCTTCAGTTTTTTCTCTGTTTTCCTTTCAAATTGACAGAAAAACAATTGAAGATCGGATATAAATCAGGCTTAACTTTTGTCAACAATAAACTGACAATTGTCAATATTCTGTGAGCAAATTTCTAAGCCTAACGGGCCCGCAGAGACAAAAGACAATAAATCTCAGATAGAAAAGTAGAGGTATGCAAACTTACCTCTGTTTTCTCCTACTTTTATTTTTCCTCAAAACCAAATACACTTTGCAATTAGAGATCAGAAAACAAAGTTAAGAGGCCCACAAATTGGAGTTTTCACAACTTATACCTCGGCTTAAAAAGATACTTCTATTTATCTAAACTCCATTCTCAAATACTATCTTACTAGATGCCAATAGAGTAGTGAGAGGAATAAAAACACCATTAGTGTTCTTATTAACATATTTGTTCTGCAATTTTCATCATAAATTGTTTGAAAAAAACTATAATAGAAAGATGATTTTGTCCATTCATTTTCGTGAAAGACAAGAGAATCCAAATCTTTAGGTCTTAATCGTGTCTCTAATAGGTGATCAATTTACTTTAAATTTCTAAAATTCTTTTGTCTTGTTAATTGGCTAATTATTCATCTTTGAACTGAAACACATATTGGGGGGTGTTGGATAGGTGCAAGTGGGATGCAGGGTTCGGTTCATGTATGTGAGCCACACACACATATAATAAGAGGGCCAATCCGGCGTTGACACGTGGACTAATCCTCTTATAATATGTTATGTGTGTGGGCCTCACACACATATTATAAGAGATTATAAGAGTTCCAATCCACGTGTCAACGTCGGATTGGCCCTCTTATTGTATGTGTGTTGGCTCACACACATGAACCGAACCCTGGGATGCAAGTGTAAGTTCCACCGCATCAAATTGACTTTCAAGTGTCTGATTGAACGCTTGAATTGCAAAGTCCCCTTGCAGTTGCATATTTTACTTGCAGTTCAAATAATTAATTTTGTGGCTCTCTTGCGCGCCCAATTGTAGACCCATGTGTAATTTTTTTTATTAGATTAACAATTTTTAACTAGTAGTTTGATTTTTTAATTACTTGATTAGTGTTTTTAATTCGATTAAATTTATTACTATTAAATTAATATTTTTAATTTTTAATTAATTTTTTATTATTTGAGATAGTAACATTTTTTAAGTATTAAAATATTTTTTTATTATTAAATTAATGTTTTTATTAAGAAAATTAATCTTTTAATTAATACAATAATATTAATTATTAGATTAAAAAAATTTTAATTACTAGATTAATATTTTTAAACATTAAATTTAATAATATTTAATATTAAATTGCAATATTTAATTTTTTAAAATAATACTTAATATTAGATTAATATATGTAATATATTTAATAATATCTAATATTAGATTAATATTTTATTATTATCAAATTTAGTAATATTTATTATTTTTGAATTATTAGATTGATATTTTTAAATTATAGAATATTTTTATTGTTAGATTAAAAAATTTGTTTTTAAGTTAAATATTTTTTATTAAATTTAATTACATGAAATATATATACTTATCTCATCCAAATCTCACTTGTAAGCTCACAATCAAACATCGCAAATGACAATATACTTTCTCACTTACACTTTCACATCATCAATCAAGCACTATAAGCAACAAAAAAATACTTTCTCACTTACGCTTTCACATCTCCAATCAACCACTTGAAATATACTTGCGCAAAACTCACTTATAACTGCAAAAGAGTTTTCATGTGAAAGAAATTCGGACTTTTAATTCAATTCATTCAGAGACAATAGTTTGTATTGTCATCCACGGTTCATATTTTGAGTTTAGAATTTCTTGTAATTCAAATTGCTTTATTCAGGCATCGGTGAATATTTCAGTGAGTTTCGCATCGTTTGTGGTTTTAGAAGTTCCAGTGGATCAGCGTCAACGAGAGACGCCCAAGATGCAAACCAATAGGCCAGGCCTAGCAACCAAATGGCCCACTTATTAACTGGGGGTCCATGTGCAAGCCCTTACCTCATAATAAGCTCAAGGGCCAGATGAAGAAAGGAACATCCCTTTTGGGCTTGTGGCCCATCTAACTGCTTCATGTGCAACCACAATGACATGCAAGTAGGGGTGCCACCGGATACGGATTATCCGCGGATATCCGCATCCGAATCCGCCTCCAATCTGGATACGGATATCATTTTTTCACATCCGTCAATATTCGTATCCGTATTCGTATCCGAAAGATAGGTGCGGATACGGATATGGTAAAAGTAATATCTTATTCGTATCCGATCCGATATCCGAATATTGCGTGCTTCATAATGATATCGGTATGGAGAAGACTATTCTTCAATAGAATAAGGTATTAAATTTTGATATTTTGAGTTGGTGAAAAAGTAATAGTGAAAAGTATTCGATTCTTGCAAGAGCACCACATGATATTTTGAGTATTTCGACATCAATCATGGCATCCGAATCGGCATTTAGCACCGGAGGACGTGTAATCTATTGTTATAGAAGTCAAATGACAATGAATACGATGAGTGTATTGATATGTACACAATAATATCATAGTCTGTATAACATTTAATATTGTAGTAGATGAGATAAAAAGTAATATAAGTATTTCTGTTTAATTTATCTTTAATCATATCCATTTTTAACATATCCGATTAGTATCCGCATCCGATCCGCTAATATCCGATTTATATCTAATATCCGATTTTGGCGGATACGGATATCATTTTTCCACATCCGCCAATATTCGTATTCGTATCCGTATCCGAAGGTTGGGTGCGGATATGGATATGGTAGAGATAATATCCGATCCGTATCCGATCCGGTGGCACCCCTACATGCAAGTCTTCACATGCGCATGACCAAATAATTCCTGTCACCATCGCATTGAAATGGTCCCATTGTCAGAGCCGATTGGATTCAAAACCGAATATTTTCAAGTCAAATATAACACCATGACATCCATATAGGAGATTCATTTTGGGTCTGTTTGGATTTAAGGAATTGGTGTGAAGTGAGGAAGTAGGAAGTAAGATTTATTTCCTTTAGGAAAAGGGAAATGAGTAGTAAATTTTCTGGTGTTTGGATGGTTGTTGGAAGTGTGGTTTGGAAAATGTTTTGTCGTTTCCGGTGTTTGGATGGTAATGAAAAGTGGAAATGGAAAAGTTGACCACAAAGTTGACCGCAAAATAATATTAAATAAAAATTAATTTAGAAAAATAAAAATATAGATTGTAATTAGAATGCAAGTGAGATTTACATGACCAAAAAATTAACTGTTTTATGCTATAAATTATTATAAATGAGATTTACATGACCACAAAATTAACTGTAGCACTCTGGAAGTGAGAAAATGGTTGTGTAAAAGAGAGATGAAAAAGGGAAAAGGGGGTTTTTCTTATTTTCCTTTTCCGGTGTTTGGATAGATAGGGAAATGAGCAATTATACTTCCCCACTTCCTCACTTCACTCCGATTCCTTACATCCAAACACGCCCTTGTTGAAATTGATCTTACATTATTTCAAGTAACTAAAAAAGTAAAAATTATATATTTTGAATACTTTTTTCTCATTCATCAAGTAGGTACAAAATAGACGATCAAAGTAGTGAGTTAGTTAATTTAAAATGTAAAATATTTAAATTCAACAAAAATTAGTGTGTGAGAGTTTTTAAGTGTTTAGATCATAATAAAATGGTTGGATAGATAATTTGCATGTCTAAAGACACAGATCTAAGTAATATGTTATTTTCGGCCGTCTATTTTATGCCTAGTTACTGAACGAGAAAAAAAAATATTCAAAATATATAATTTTTTATTTTTAACTACTTGGAATAATATAGATTAAGTTCAACAAAATGAATCTTATATTCGGATGTTATTGTGTTATAATTGAATTGGAAATATTCGGTGTCAAATCCTTTCGAATTGACACAAGTCACAAGTATACAGAGTACCAATCATCAAATTTTAGAGTTCCTTAACAAGAAGTCACCCGATGTGCAACCCCACGGCCACACAGGATCCTTAGCCGCTAAGAATCTCTTAACCTTTTCCGTTTTTTTTTTTTTGGGTGAATTTTATAAAATAATAAAATAAAACATATTTGTAATTTTTGTGTGTGTAATTTCTTTTTTATATTATTTTTATTAAATAAAGATATTTTTGATTTTTAACGCAAGTGCTAACTTACAAGTGTTAAGCCACTAGAGGTCATAAATTCAAGTCTTGATGGGTGTAATATTATTTTTATTTTTTTCTCTTATCATATTACATTTATATTTATACTAAAATTTTTATTATATTTATATCTGTATTGAAAAAATATCTTGAAAAAATATCCAGCGCCAGTCACTGACGGGTTCGGTTCATGTGTGTGAGCCACACACACATACAATAAGAGGACCAATCATGCATTGACACGTGGATTGATCCTCTTATAATATGTTATGTGTATGGGCCTCACACACATATTATAAGAGATTATAAGAGTTCTAATCCACGTGTCAATGCGTGATTGGTCCTCTTATTGTATGTGTGTGTGGCTCACACACATGAACCGAATCCCGTCACTGACTATATGATTATCTTGCACGTTACTCGTCAGTCCATTATAAGTTGCCTCAAAAGTTGCATCATCAACGACACACTTTAGTTTTGTTTTCTCAAAGGAAAGGTGGTGGCTTTGCTTTCCATGTGCTCTCAGTGCAGTCCACTAACAAATATCCTATCGTCTAGATATTCATGTTTGAAAGTACAGCTGTTTGGATGTCTGAAAATCGGTGAAAGTGAGGGAATGGGTGAAACTGAGATTCTTCTTCTTTAAAAAAAGGAGAATTTGTGTTTCTTTTTTAGTGTTTGAATGGTAGCTGAGAAGTGTAATTAGAAAAATGTTTAATTGGTAAAGCAAAAGTGAAAGTGAAAAAGTTGACCGTAAAATAATATTAAAACACAAATTAATTATGAAAAAAATCAGATTGTAATTAGAATGTAAATAAAATTTACATTACCACAAAATTAACTGTTTTGAGATATAACTTATTAAAATAAGATTTATATGATCACAAAATTAATCGTAACACTTTGAAAGTGAGGAAATGACTATGTAAAAGAGAAAAGGAAAAATAAAAAAGAAATTTTTATTTTATTTTTTCAGTGTTTAAATGGAACAGCAGAAGTGGAAAACGATACTTCTCACTCCCTCACTTCCAAACAGCCCCCTGATGTATCATGTTTGGTGTTTTCCTTGTTTTTTTGCATTCAGCATGACTTTATATACATGCCATTGATGGTCAATGTTGGCTTGGGGTGGAGGCTCTTTCTTCTTCTTCTTTCTAGATGTGGTTGTGCTTGGTCCTTGGGCTTGCATCACCCAACATGTAGACTTGACTGCTAATTTAAGTTTTGTCATTGAGCATGA
The DNA here is from genome assembly GCA_038442645.1 of Agave tequilana. Classification (NCBI taxonomy): domain Eukaryota; kingdom Viridiplantae; phylum Streptophyta; class Magnoliopsida; order Asparagales; family Asparagaceae; genus Agave; species Agave tequilana. The sequence continues at coordinate 116,085 of JAVJIF010006201.1, forward strand.
GATGATGAAGGTTGTTAGACTTGACTGCTAATGTAAGTTTTGTCCTTGAGCATGAGTAAATATTAGATGCACATCACTTGATGCTATTCTGTGTGTGCGAGTGAGTATGTGACTCTCAAGCCCTCTCGAAAAGTGTTCTCGGTTTTTGATTTGTGTATTCGGTTCTCGTCTGTAAAATACTCTACTAATTTGTTATTTTATGATCTCTTATTTTTGAAATTCTGACTATAGCCTTACATTTATGAAAGTGTGGTGTTCTTTGTTTCAACCATATGTAGTATTTTTGAGAGCAAAATTGTGAGGAAACTCTAATTGAGTCTACTTGTTTCAATAATTTTTATGTGGAGTTTTGATCGAACTTTGTAGAAAGTTATTCTCGCTCGAGCAGTGACAACTGAAAAATAGTTAACTGTTGAATTTCCTCACCAAAATTTGATAAAAACACTGGATCCTTAAATTTCTTATAATGTGACAAAATTGAGTCCTTAGTCCACAAGTTCACACCAGTTCACACAGCACGGGGAGCCAACACGCACGCGGTAACTTCACCGCTCCAGTAACTGCACACGCCACGGGCACGGAGCAAGCAGACAACAAGCGAATCCAATCTCAGCCGAGATCTGGTCACCGCCAGCCAACCAAGTCTCAGCGCAGTTGCGAGGCCCACTTTGGTCTCTAGAGAGAGAGAGAGAGAGGCCCAGCCCATCTCAATGAACTCTGCTTTCACCCCCTGCCTCTCTGTCATTTTCTAGAAAAGCCATCAACAAAAATATCCCTTTGCATTCCGAGGACTACAAATGGGGACTGATAATTAATATCCCAAGCCTTCCCTTCCCCACTCTCAAAAAGCCCAGAATTTTTTTTTACTCTATCTCCTTCTTCCTCTCTCTCTCTCACATTCTCACTGGAAATGGGCAAAATGGCAATCCTTGGCTGCCTTTTTCTCTTGGGTTTCTCTTTGTTCTTACTCTCTGCAGCTCAAATGCCTGGTATTTTTTTTCTTTTTATTTTTGGTGAATTTTGCTATCAGTAGAAACACTCACTCTGCTTCACTTCAAGATTTTTTCTCTTTTTCTTTTTTCCCCCTAAATTTTGCGTTTGAATAGGGTTGGTAGTTAAAAAGCTGCACATTTATTCGTAATAAATTGATTATGTTAGTTCTTAGTACTTGATTCAGCTTTATAGGCAGTGGAAGAAGCCGACAAAACCTTAAATGAAACAAGAAAAAAAAAGGTAATATCATGAAGGAGTACTGTGTGGATTTGTTAACTCTCAAATGGATTTTATTTTAATTTTTAAATTGTTGTTTTGTTTGTAGGATAAAAGAAAAGGAGGGAAAGAACTGTCTTTTATGTGGTGGGTGGAAATTTAAAGATTAGGTTTTTCAAGTCACAGAAAAAGAAATATTTGTTTTTTTTTCTTTATCATATCATGGGGTTCTTCTAACAAAACAGGGCCTGGAAATTGAGAAGAAATGAGATGACTGAAATTTGACAATATATTTTACTTTGGGATCATTGAAATTTACAACTGGTAAAGATGAGAGCGACTGTTGCATGACTTTAGTTTGGGATATATAATCAAATTTTGTTGATAGAGAGTAGCACAAATGGTTTCTTTCATTATACTATATGCAATGCAAATATTGTGACGCATTACGGAGCTTGATATCTGCACTTTTGAAACCTGCAAGCACACACTCGTGCACATTATGTACTATTTGTGATGCTTTAATTTTCCTTCGCCAATCTCTTACTTGCACATTGGTTTTGGGGAAGGTTTTGTGAGCATAGACTGTGGAGGTACAACGAACTACACAGATGATCTTGGACTCAATTGGTTGCGGACAATCAATTGATTTATGGCAAAACGGCTGCAGTATCTGTTCTGAGTGAAAGCCGTAAGCAGTACATGACTGTTCGATACTTCCCTGCAGACAACAGAAAGTATTGTTATACTTTGGATGTGAAAACTAGAACTCGGTACCTTATAAGAGCAAGCTTCTTGTATGGGAACTTTGACAACAGTAATGTCTATCCAGAATTTGACGTCTCGCTTGGGGCAACTCCTTGGTCGACAATTGTCATCTCTGATGAAAATACTGTAGAAGTTGAGGAATTAATTTTTCTAGCTTCTTCTCCGACTGTTAGTGTATGCCTATCTAATGCTACTACAGGACAACCGTTTATTTCTACCCTTGAGCTTCGGCAGTTTAATGGATCACTCTATTATACAACATATGAAACTCAATTCTTTCTGAGCTTATCCGCGAGGATAAACTTTGGCGCGGAGAGCAGTGATTCAGTCAGGTATGACTTAAACTTGATCTGTTAGATGTGTTTTAATCTCGTAATTTTATATTATGTATACCTGCTCATGGTTATTGGTACACGTTCTGTGTTAAATGAATTTGAAATACAATGTATATGTATATTATCTAGGTATGTTATGAGAAATGCTTTACCTCATTTTGCCTTGCAAAAGAGAGATGCTCATATTACATTGAACCATCTTCCTCGATCATATCATGGCAGCATGGGTACTGGCAAAGTGATGGCAGATAAACGTCTGCCCCATCTTTCAGTATCCAAGATTTGTAAATTCTATAAGTATCAACTGAAACTGGAGTGTTTACACTATGCAGACAATTCATCGGGAAATACAGTTTTATAAGACACCAACACTGTTGGCAATCAATTATGAACTCAATAGAAATGTAGAGTACTCTTAAATGGATCATCTTCTTGTATGTAGTGTGATACACGTGCACATACCTTGGTTCTAGGGGCTTTAATTTTGAGGTATGCATGTGCAATTCATTCTCTCCCTCTATTTCAGCATTATCTGCTTCTATCTCTTTGAAACTCTCTAAGTATTCTCTTGTGAATTTCCGGATCACAAAGTTCTGAAGAAAAATAAAGATGAAAATAGTGATTAACATACAATAATATGTATGTAAAAAGATAAAAGTAACAAGTAACAATAAAGGTCATTTGATTGCTAGACTTTTATAAATATGAAGGATTCAGATAATGGTAAACAACTATAATGTAGAACTGGATTAGGCTTTGGTTATTTTTTAGATGTAGTATGAATAAAAGACGCTTGAATAGAAAAAGGGGTCTGAAAGCATTAGGATGCAAGTACGGGTATAAGATTTCATGTATAAGATTCTGTTTAATCAGACCAATCACATGAGTAGAGGAAATCGAGACCAATACGATAATCTAAGTTAGAGGATGCCAGATAAATTTGACTCCCACCTTTTTTACTTCATATTTTAATTGTGATGCATATGTGCCCGAGAAGAGAGTATTGTTGACTCTACATGATTTTCTTTTGACATACAGTTTTTCAAAACTTAGAACTCATATAATTACAATTTAATTGTGACTGAAAATATTCTTCTACTTTACAATTACATAAAAGAAAAATTACAGATGAACATCATATCATGAGATTCATGGTGACTTTAGGCAGACTCAAGAAATATAATCTATCAACAATCCAGGCAACATAATGCACAATTGAAACTGGATTCCGTTTTCTACATAGCATGTGTCTACTTGTGCTGAGAAGTTTGTATCTACTTCCAAGATGAAGCTGGCAAACAGCAGTAACTTTCTCTAGAATCAACATCTTCCATATTGATGCAAGCCTTAACTTGGGAGACTTAACCTGGCTAAGGGAGTTATTATTTATATTCCAGGTATCCTGATGATCCGTTTGATAGAATATGGGAATCTGATTCTGTGAGGAGGGCAAATTACCTTGTTGATGTTGCACCCGGAACTGAAAATATATCGACTACAACGCCAATAGATACAGATACTAGCAATAGTAACTTACCACCTCAGAAGGTAATGCAGACGGCTGTAGTGGGAAGAAAGGGGTCATTGACTTACCGCCTAGATTTGGATGGCTTTCCAGGAAATGGCTGGGCATTCTCTTACTTTGCTGAGATTGAGGATTTCGATACAGATCAGAGCAGGAAATTTAGGCTGTTATACCAGGCATGCCAGCAATCAGTAAGGCCATCGTTGATGTTCAAGAGAATGCTCAAGGGAAGTATCGGCTGTATGAACCTGGGTTTCCCAACATTAGCCTCCCATTTGTCTTTTCTTTTGAGTTCAAGAAAACAAATGATTCATCATTGGGGCCCATTTTGAATGCTCTGGAGATATACAACTATCTAAAAAAAAGTTACGGCTCTGCTGATGGTAGGTTTCGATGTTTTTGGAATATGAGTTGCTTGGATCTCAAGTTTTAGCAAGTATACACATTAAAGTTTCTTATATATTTTTATAACGGGTTTGCAGCTACTATTATGGCCAGTTTTACTTCCCATTATCCACAAGAAGATTGGGCACAGGAAGGGGGTGATCCCTGTTTACCAGCTTCATGGTCTTGGGTACAGTGTAATTCAGATCCACAACCAAGAATAGTCTCAATGTACGAAAAACAGTCTGGTACCTTTTCTTAATGTTCTACTTAGTTCTATTTAGTTATTGACCTTTGTAAGTTGGTCAATATCCATTTATGTCTACAGTTGAGGAAATTTTACTCGGACTAACATACATGGTGTTTAGGCAGTACTTTGTCTGAAAGAAATCTGACAGGCGATATTCCTTCAGAGCTGACAAAATTAACAGGATTGTTTGATGTGTAAGATTCATACATCTCTCTCTCTCTCTCTCTCTCTCTCTCTCTCTCTCTCTCTCTCTCATGATTTCAGGTATTTGAGGAAAACAGTTTTAAGTCATATCTTTCCTTGTATCATAATAAATTTAATCTAATAACTGCAGATGGCTTGATGGGAACGCGCTTACTGGTCCTATACCTGATTTCAGTGGATGTGTAAATTTGAAATACATGTAAGAACTTGAGTCTCGCGGTTTCTGTAATAGCAACCCTTTTATATTCTCAAAGTAACATGTTTTTTTGTTCTAGTCACCTTGAGAACAATGAATTGTCCGGTCCATTACCTCCATCGCTGGCGGATCTGCCTAATCTAAAGGAACTGTAAGTTCAGAACTTGGACGGGGAATTACTTTATACTGAGAACATTATTAAGCTTTGGTAACCAATATTCATAGATTTGTCCAACAAAAGCTTTTAAAAAATTTTAAGTGGGCAATTTTAAAGTTACCCTAACAATTCTCTTCACTTGTTTTAAATCTTTGGGACCAAGTAATGCTTATGGTGTTTCTTTCTCTAATTCCCGTTAAAGCTCATTGTTGTCTCCTTGTTCAAATTTCTTTATTTTCACCACTTTCAACCATTCATTGTTGTACGTAAAAGATTTAATTGCCATGTGAATTCTGATGGTTGCAGATATGTGCAGAATAATAAGTTGTCTGGATCAGTGCCACGAGGACTTCTCAGTAAAAATATTATTTTTGAGTAAGTACCGCTTTCTCTGTCATGCACAACCTAATTCATGCGTCTCTCTGTTCTTCTTTATTAAAAAATTTTGTTTCTGTTTTTGGTGAAAAATTCAAACTAAAAACGATGTGCATGACAGCAGACATACAAGAGGGGTATGTTTAAAAATACAAAGCTGGTTGTGACTAACTATTGGATGACTCTGAATTTGTTAAGCACACCCATCTTGTACGTCTGCTGAATGAACATAGTTGAGTAGGGCTTGCTCCATATGATTGAAGTTGTTATCGGAACATTGAGGAACTTGCTGCTAGTTTGAAATTCAATTATTGTCGTGATTGGGGTTTAATTTATGTTACAAGTGCTCAATGGACTCGAGTATTTTCTTATTTCTTTCTTTATTGGTATAAGCATCAGTAGGACGGTGATTCTGTTATGGAGATTTTGCCATGGTTTTCTTGGTGTTTACATCAACATTTATACCTTTAATACTTGCTACTATGTTCTCCTTTACAGAGTTTTTTTTTGTGTCTCTTACTTGAACAAATGCTTTTGGGTACTAATTTGGGTGTTGTTATGTATTTGTTTAGCTCCTCAGGAAACCCGAATCTTCATAAGAAAAGAATGGCATGAGCCGCACTGTTGTGGTTGCTATATTTTTTGTTGTTGGAGTTTTTATAACAATTTTTGCTATCGCGGCATATTGTGTGCTTGCACACAAGAAAAAGAAGAATGCTTCAAGAAAAGGTACAAAATAGAGAAGTTAATATTTTATTTTATTAGGGTCAAAAACACCATAGCCCAACTCAGAATACCTTCTTCTACAGAAAAAATCACCAGTGCGCCGCCCGCTCAAAAGTTGAGTTCTTTCTTCAGTGAAGTTGCAACAGAGACAGCACATAGGTTCTCCTTGTCTGAAATTGAAGATGCCACTGGGAAATTTGAAAGGAGAATTGGCTCTGGAGGTTTTGGAATAGTATATTATGGAAGGCTGAAGGATGGAAAAGAAATTGCTGTTAAAGTTCTGACCAATGACTCCTTCCAGGGTATCCGAGAATTCTTAAACGAGGTAGCTCTTTATACGAAGAAATAAGAAATTTAGTACTGAACATGCACACCACCAGAATGTTTCCTACATTTCTTGGATATAATGCATTGCCTTTTTCAGGTAGCGCTGCTTTCTAGAATACATCACAGGAATTTGGTCACATTTCTTGGTTACAGCCAACAAGACGGGAAGAACATCCTTGTTTATGAGTTCATGCATAACGGAACTTTAAAAGAGAACCTTCGTGGTGAGTGTCATCTCGATCTCTCTGAAACTTGAATTTGTGTATCAAATAACTTATTTATAAAATTTCACAGGAGCTGCCGCTAAAGAGAGAACTCTTACTTGGATCAAACGTCTTAAGATTGCTGAGGATTCTGCAAAAGGTTACATTGCAATGATGTGCTCGTATTTGTGTGTAGAACCTTCATTCTTTTACAAAACTAAAAGTGGTCTGTGTTTACTTTGAAATGTATCAGGTATCGAGTACCTCCATACTGGGTGCTTCCCCACCATAATCCATAGGGATCTCAAGAGCAGCAACATTCTTCTTGACAATAATATGAGAGCCAAGGTTGCGGATTTTGGTCTTTCAAAACCTCAAGTGGATGGATCTCATGTCTCAAGCATTGTTCGGGGCACTGTTGGATATTTGGATCCTGAGTAAGCTCTTATGCATCAACACATAACATATTCAAATTTATTCCAAGAGTGAAGATGTTGCCTGTGCTACAAAAACTTGCTTTGGCTTTAATAAAGAGAACTGTCATTTGGGTATACACATCTGATGATTTTTTCATCATGCATGGTGACACAAGTCCACAAAAACTTCCGTGGGCCATAAAATATTAATCAAGATTTATGACTTCAATATCTTTTGTAAACATTGTAGGAGAGAACTGAGTAATTTTTTACACTAGGGATGGACCAGGCTTCTTAATCTCCTTTTTACCATCTCTTGACTCATTTTTTGATGTGCACAGGTATTACGTCTCCCAGCAATTAACTGAAAAGAGTGATATCTATAGTTTTGGTGTCATTCTTCTGGAGCTGATTACTGGCCATGAGCCAATATCAAGTGAGAACTTTGGTGCCAACTGCCGGAACATTGTAGCTTGGGTATGTACACTGTCCTATTTCCAGCCGAGTTTGATGACGATGCTTGTAAAATAATGTCTTCAAGTAAATTTTGGAAACGTCAGTTTATTCCATTACATAATTAACTTTGCTGTGTCTTTTTCCATTTCAAATGTTGAATCCATCAAACACCATTGCAGGCAAAATCTCATATTGACAGTGGGAACATTCAAGCCATCATCGACCCACTGCTAGAAGATGATTACGACATGCAGTCCGTGTGGAAAATTGCAGAGGTAGGAATTGCATGCGTCAAACCACACGGTGTAGAGAGGCCGTCGATATCAGAGGTCCTCAAGGAGATTCAGGAGGCCATAGCAATTGAACGGAGCTCAGGCGCGAGCGCACAAGGCCCCATCAACTCAAAGTTTTCCATGGGCTCCTCGGTGAATTTGGATCCCGTGGACTTGGCTACTCCTGACCGGCAAGCCTCTTTAACCGGTTTGTTTGGAGCTCTGCCAGGTCTCAGATGACTCCGGAGACGGCTGGCGGATCTCTGGATTTCTAGTTATATGCAAATTGAATATAGCGTGGGGGCTGGAGTGAATTAGTCAGCACTCTCATGTAAATTGTATTTGTTTTGCTAGTTGTCCCTTGCTCTTTTTCCCTTTTTTTTGTTTCACTGAGAGGGAGGGGACTTGTCGATGATGACAGCTGAAGCAACAAGCTGGACATTCACAAGCAACGATTGTTTATTCATCGTGGGTCCACTGTGTTGTTAGTTCCTTTTGTTCCTGTAAAATCTTATTGTGTGTTTTTGTTGTTTTACCTTTTGTCTTTAGATGGATTGATGATTTTTGAGATGATATGTGCATACCCTTTGCAGGCAGCTTGGAAGCTTCAGATGCATTTTGTCTATTACCCTTGTATGCATGCATGTGTATATTATATATATGCCTCCCTCTTTTGAGAGAGAGGTTAAAATGGTGAAGCTTTGCTAAATGCAAAGTAGATATCCACCTGAATTTGTAAGAGTTGATTACCAGTGATTAAATTCAATGCATAATGTATTGTTATTTGGATCCACAGTTTTCTCAAAAAAAAATTCCACTGTAACATTTGAGCAGAGTCCATGTTTTTCCTGTACTTTTGACTCTAGAAAGCTTGAAATCTTTGCAAACAAAAATAATTCAACCTAGACTCCTAGCATTTGTTCTAAAGATAATGAGTATTGCAACCAAAATAATTGTTGTTTAAGAAATGCAATTGGATTTGTTGTAATATAAAATCTTATCCATCTTGATATTGACATCATCAGTCAGTGTTATCAAGCCATGAATAGTTAACTATCAGAAGAAGCAATCTGATAGCAGGAGATCTAAACAGCCATACAAACCTTCAGTACTATTCTCCATATAGCAAATGGTGAAGCTTTGCTAAATGCAAAGTAGATATCCACCTGAATTTGTAAGAGTTGATTACCAGTGATTAAATTCAATGCATAATGTATTGTTATTTGGATCCACAGTTTTCTCAAAAAAAAATTCCACTGTAACATTTGAGCAGAGTCCATGTTTTTCCTGTACTTTTGACTCTAGAAAGCTTGAAATCTTTGCAAACAAAAATAATTCAACCTAGACTCCTAGCATTTGTTCTAAAGATAATGAGTATTGCAACCAAAATAATTGTTGTTTAAGAAATGCAATGGATTTGTTGTAATATAAAATCTTATCCATCTTGATATTGACATCATCAGTCAGTGTTATCAAGCCATGAATAGTTAACTATCAGAAGAAGCAATCTGATAGCAGGAGATCTAAACAGCCATACAAACCTTCAGTACTATTCTCCATATAGCAGCAATTACCAAATCCTCAACTTATTAGAAACTTATTAGCAACACAGGAAACGTTGCTGAAGAACCAAAGACCCCAAGCGAACGCTCCAATGCGAGCACCATCGATAATATCAGCAAATCATGTAAGCCAGCACCATAAATAATATCTGCAAAACACATTTCCAGGTCCTACAAGCAGCCCAGACAATAGAAAGGCATCAACAAAGTAAATGCCAGCCACAAAACACAAAATCACAATCATGCTCACCAGTCACCAGATGAAAAGGCAGATAAACAGGCAATAATAGTAAAGTAGGCAATAAAAGGCAGGCTAAACTTCAACTTGCTAATATAAGCAGTATATCCGAGTAAAATGACAAACTTCCAGCCATGAAGAAAACAGAATGAAGGTTCAGTAGCATTAGGATCTTATTACAAACAGTGTTTCTAAGCCCATCCTGTTCTATTTCCCAAACTACACACCCCAAAAACTGGCCAGAGGAATAAGCGGGAATACAACCACTAGAAGTCAGATTCCATCATCTTAAGAATCAGCAAACCTGGAAAGTAGTGAGAGAGTGAGTGAGTTAGGAAAAAGCCATGCCCATGCGGCCATCATATCAAAAACAAGGGCAGTATCATCACTTACCCCAGTTCAGAAAGCCTCATGTGAGCTTCAGCATAGTCAGCAAAGAAAGCATCTTCGTCCTAAAAATAAAAACCAGAAAAACAATGTTAGCATCCCTTAAAAACAGCAGCCATTAGACAAAAATGAAAAGTTCTGAAATTGTATACAGCAGCATATTTCTCCACAAGAGGGCGGAACACAGGATCACTCAGAAGGGCCTTGTCTGTTGGCAGCTGAAGAAGGCCAGCCTTCTCCCCACTCAGAAGTTCCCTGTTCAAATAACATAGATGAGAAACTCTTTGCTGCATAATACGCAATTAAAGCTCTTGCATTTTGTCAGAAGAGCATGACAAGCCTAATAAAAACCTATAACAAGAATAAGAAAAATCAAAAGTCATAAAAGATAGGCAACTGACTTGAAATAAGAGTTGTCAAAGATGAGAGGATTTGGAGTCCAAGCACCCTCAAAGCCTGATCTCTCCTTGTGGCATCTCCCCTGTCAAATTACCAGCAAAAGTTGAGCATATCTAATAGAAGAAGAAATAATGAAAATCAACACCAGTATAATCAAAGCCTACCAAAGTGTGGCCTCCAGACAATGCAACAATATCCTGGTCACTCAGTCCCATTTGTTGACCAAACACAGTTCTAAGGTGATCACAACCTAACATAACAAATCAGAGACGTATAATGTCAGTGATCATCTTTGTTTTTGCATCAGAGGCTTGAATCCATAAACAAATGTTTGCACCCCACTGATTTCTAGTCTAACGCAATATTATAGAAAAAGTTTGGCATAGCAAACTCTGGCTTCGCCTGAACACAATCACAGTAAAGGGCGTTGCTGATTGGATATTTGGATACTAAAAGAGAAAAGGATTATACAGCAAATGAAAAGGTTTGGACAGCCTATAAATGCACTCTTAAATGGGATGTAAATGCTTTCTTCAATTATTTAGCACTTACATTAAGAGTAACAAGAAGAGACACAGAACTACCAAAAATGTTCAGTTGCCAATAGAGAAATTCAAAATGCAAGATATTCTTCTGATGATGTGAACTACACAATGGGTAACGATGGCTGTGTGAGTGTGTGTTGATGTAAATTTGTGATGCACATGTCTGCAATGATGTGAAGTGTGAAATATGATGTGTGTGTGTGTGTGTGTGTGTGTGTGTGTGTGTCAACAGACTACAATCAGCAGTAGCAGTGACATGTAATAGCAGTTCCTGCAGCCCGGTTACTGCAAAAATACAACACTGCCTTTAAAATACAGATTCTTCACAAATTACACATGTAGGTTGTAGTCCAAACACTTTGTACACAGGTGCACCGTGTGACCCTAGATAATTACAACCAGCAATAGAAATAAAACATACAAAAATGGTTTGTGGCATGGTCATCATGGACGTTCAATACTGCCTTTTAAATGATTCATCACATAATACACATGTAGATTCTTTAGAATGCACATCCTAGTCTGAATGGTGGTGTTCAACATTAGTTGAAGGAAACATGTTGGATTCATTACATAGCATATATCGCTATACTAGGCATCATACATAATCGCTATATTAGACATCATCTGTTATTTAAAATAAAGCATTATTAAACCAAGTAATCTACTATGATAACTGTATGGCAAGGCAATTGTTTAATTGCTGAACACATTATAAGAAAGGCATTTACGTGACAGTGGCTTCAAGCATTGACAAAAATGGTAAACCAATTCACTGATACCATTAAAATAACAAACAAGTTAACTTAGAGTACAATGAGATGAACAATATAGACTAAAATAAAGCCACATGAACAAGCATGAGAAATGCTCGCAAGAATAAGATCATGAAAAATATTAACAAAGAATGTATATAATTAACTAAGCTAGAATACCTTTGGTGGCATCAGGCAGGCGGCCTTCAAGAGGGGGCTCATCTTTGTCCTGATTGATAAAAATGAGACCAATCAAAAGGAGGTATATATCATAACTACCACGATACAGTGGCTGGGAACACTAAAAGGCATTGTAAGAAACAAAGTATAGAGGAGCTAACACTACTCACTCTGATAAAATGACCTTCTCCGCTATCTATCATGGAAAATTTTGAATTCATCTCATTAACATTTTAAAGAGACATTTACAATCGGACACGTGAAGGCAATTTTGATTAACAATTTCAATCAACGAATTAACTAGAAATGCAATACATGTTATTCCTGAGCACCACTCATACCATAGTATGGAAATTTTTCATACAAGGAGATTAAATATAAATGCCAGAACCACAAGCGCTGAAATCAAATTTAACAGGTATAGAGATATAGTCACACCCAAAAACATTTAAAAAAAAAAAATGGAACTCTAATTAGACTGAACAAAGGAAGGTAAACTAGTCTATGAGATTAATCAAAACATATGATTCGGTCATAACAAGTAGCAAGTGAGAGGGTTCTGGTTATATTTGGGACTGCAAAGCAGCTAAAAAGAAAACCTTCAAGTAACATCTTCTAAATACAATTAGACCAAAATCATACAATATAACTGCATTTCAGTGACATAGCAAATTTGAAAGAACTAGTAGCTACACTTAATTTAGAACGTCAACAATTTGTGGAAATAATCAATAGCTCATCCAAAATAAAGAGACAGAAACCCTTCATCTCTAAGAGTCAACAAATTCCGGGGGAAAAAAGGACAAACATAAACGAAAAGATAGATAAATTAAAAGTTTGGTTAATTTGAACACTATATTTGAAAATCAGTTTCTTCTAACAAGAACAGAAAAATCATAAAAATTTAATCATGACTGGTTACTTGCATAATAAATATAGCTACATATAACGAATCAAAAGTTAATTGTTTAAGAAAATCATAAGAAACAAAATACATAGGGAGAGTGGTCTATACCTCCCTGCCGGGATGGAAGGGAATCTCTGGTCCTCCAGTTACTTCCACCGCAACAACTCCAGCAAGCTGAAATTCACATTTATTATTTAACTAAAATACAAATATAGAAAAAACGTTTATAGTCTCAAATATTAGAAATGAAAATTTTAACAGAATTCTTATGTACAAAACATCAACCAAATATAAGGCGTAGTACATTATGCAAAATAAATTAAAATAAGCTTAAATTAATCAACTGATCATCTACATGTACTTATATGAACAGATCACTAAGTATTTCTTGAAATATTCAGATTATCAGAGAGCTAGCGGATGAACTAAACAATACTAACAACTATTCGCAGAAAAAAAATGGAGATCTAGATCTAGATCGATCACCTGATAGACATCACCATAGGACAAGATCGGGAACTGCTCCCTGATCGGTTCAACGAGCCTCACAGCAATGTCGAGCCCGTTGTTCGCGCCGTGACCCAACTCCGCCTTGTGCCTCATCGTCCCAAACGGACCCCCATCTGGATTTCACATCGTAAGTGCCAGCAGAATGCCACCTGAATCAACAAACCGCCCCTATTTCACCTCAAAACCCGCCAAAAATAGCAAAATAATAATAATAAATAAATAAATCACAAAAACGATCAGGATCAAGATCTTACGCCAATCGCAGCATAATCGAGCGCAGTTCTTCTCCGCGATCATCCCGCGGAGCTTCCTCTTGCACTTCTCGACGGCCTTCAGATAATCGTCGCTGACCTCCGGGTACGATTTCCCCATGGCGATCGTCTGCTGCTCGTGATTCAACTGCGAGATCGGATCAAGGATCGTTAGAATTCGATCGAAAAGAGAAGAAACGTTAAATACAGTGATTTTTTTTCTATTTTTTCCGCCCTCACCTTCAACCCTAGTTTTTTGCGCAGAGGAATGAGGTACGAGCAGAACACACTCTCCTTCATAGAGCTAGCGGGGTTTATATAGGCGGCCCTACACTCAACAAAGGTCATAGTAGCTTGATCTGGACCGTTAGATTGTTGAAACCGACGGTTTGGATTTTCTGTGACTTGAAATGGGAAGATAGTGTCGAACATTTACGAAAATGCCCTTGTCTTTTCGGAGCAAGTTTTTCATGGGAAGTGTGAATGGGAGTCGAAATCAGAGGATGCTGTCAAGTTACGGGGGAAGATATCGGAAACAGATATGACACATGGCGTACTGGTTGGATAGCTGGTTCAGGAGTGAGGCTGTTAGTGGAATATTTTATACGCCCACGGTGGCATAGGACCCTGTTGGGCCCACAGTGTGGGCCCGCTGATCTTTCATCATCGATATAATTTTAAAAAATCAACAGCCTTATTTGTTTCCTTATGTTTTTTTTTATTATGGGCCTGTTTGGTTCGTTGCAAAACGTCGCAAGTCGTAAGTTGTAAAATGAGAATGGAAAAAGTGAACTGTAGCAGTGAAAATATATTGTGTTTTACGGTATTTGGTTGATAAAGTGATGTGTAAATGGAAAAGTATATTGTGTTTTACGGTGTTTGGTTGGTAAAGTGAAAGTGTAAATGGTAAAGTATTTTGTGTTTTACGGTGTTTGGTTGGTAATAAAAAGTGAAAGTGGAAAAGTTGACCACAAAATTAACTGTAGCAGTGATTTAAATATTATAAATACTATTAAATTAAATCTAATATTGCAAATTAAATTGTATTAATAAATTTGAGATAAAAAATTAATAATATTAATATTTTATTTATAATAATAATATTAATAAAATATTAGTATAAATAGTAAAATATTACTAAAATATTAATTAAATAAATGATATAAAATTTAAGAAAATCTAAAGAACATTAATAAAATTTTTAAGAATACTAATAAAATATAAATATTAAAAATTGTTTAAAAGAAATAAAATATAGTAAAAATATAGTAATAATATTAAAAATACTTGAAAATTATTATAGTAAAAATTTTATTATAATATTATTGTAATATTATAGAAATATAAAATTAACAAAGTAAAATATAATTATAATTTAATAATAAATTATCATTATAGTATTATTATACTGAATTATTATTACAATATTAACATAATAAAATATTAATATAATAATAAAAATATTATGATATTAATAAAGTATTTTTTATATTAAAATTAAATAACTAAATATATAGTAATTTTATATTAAAGTATAATATTGTTATATTAATAAAATATTTACTCTAAATAAAATAATAAAAAATGGAATAAGTATTAATAAAATAATAAAATATTAAATAAAATATTAAATAAAAATAGTAAATTAAAATAGTAAAATATTAAATATTAAAACAATATTAAAAACAATAAAAAATTAAAGATTAAAAATATAAAATAATTAAATACTTAAATAAGAAATTGAACACTATTTAAAATATTAAATTTAAAAATATTAAATTATATATTGATTATCAAGTAACTGTTTTGAATTGGTGTACTACAAGTGAGAGTTACATGACCACAAAATTAACTGTAGCAACTGCAAGTGAGAAAATATGAGTGTAAAAGTGAGAATTAAATGACCACAAATTTAACTGTAGCAACTGCAAGTGAGAAAATATGAGTGTAAAAGTGAGAATTAAATGACCACAAATTTAACTGTAGCAACTGTAAGTTGGAAAAGTTTTTGCATTTTGCAAATGGAAACAAACAAGTGAAAAGTGTAAAGTTACAAAACTTTTTACATTTTGCAAAGTTTTGCAACCAACCAAACAGCCCCACATGTGACCGTTTGTTTCGCGTAAAACTTCGCAATTCATAAATGACTTAAACAGAAATTTTTTCTCTCACCGCGCCACGCTCAAGCGGTGAGCCGTAGGACCGCTCTCGCGGTGAGCAAAAAAATTTCTACCAAACAGGCGTACTACTCCACTAATAAAGAGAGAGCATTGAGATCTGAGCACACAAAGCTGGTCAATGCGTACGGCTGCTCAGTCCCATCGTAATTCGTAACCCGTGAAAAAAAAGTTTAAAGTAAATTAAATTAAAATTTGAAATCACCCGCGAAAAAAGGACCCGAAAAGATCAACCGCCCGTAACTCATCTGACGGCGGATCCCCGCCACGTGTCCCCCCATCGTTGTTCAGGCCCTTCGGACAATAGACAGTTGACAACAGTTCACGTCTCTCTTTTGAGCTCCGCCTTCTTCATCAATGGATCGCGCCGGCGTTGACAGCGCCGGCATTTTGCCCTGATTTTTCTGAGCAAAAAAAGGAAGGGAAATAAATGGTGCTCGATCTCAATTTGTCGCCGCCGACGCCGCGTGACTCCTCCGTCGAGTCTGGGACCTCGAACTCGTCGGTGGATGAAGAAGGGGGAGGGTTTGTGACGAGGGAGCTGTTCCCTCAGTCGAAGGGGCTTGGGTTGGTTCAGGATGCTTCTTCTTCTTCTTCGTCCTCCTCGTCTTTGGTGGATCTCAGCTTTGGCGGGTGCGATTTCAGGCCGCCGCCGCCGCCTTCGCAGCAGCAGCAGATGATGAAGAGGACCAGGCGGGGGCCGAGATCTCGGAGCTCGCAGTATCGGGGGGTGACGTTCTATCGGAGGACGGGGAGATGGGAGTCCCACATTTGGTTAGTTTTTCTTCAATCATTTCAAAAAGTTTGCTCCTTTCCCCCCTTAAACCGACCTTCAAACTTGATGCATTGATACACATTTGATTCTGTAGTTTGACAAGATTATGTTTTCCCCACCTTTTCCCTCATCTCTCGAGCAGGGACACTAGGAAGCAGGTTTATTTGGGTAAGTTTTTGCTGTTTCCCCGCTTCTGTTTAATTTTTTATGGTGGGTTTTTGATGTATTATTGGCTGGATTTTTAGGGGGATTTGACACTGCTTATGCTGCTGCAAGGTTGAAATGTTGTTCTTGCTAGTTGTTTTTTTGCTACCTTGGGAAGACTTTTTCTTTTATTTTATTTTTTAAAATAAAATTCTTTTTATTTGGATGCATTTCGGAATCCAGGGCTTACGATAGGGCTGCGATTAAATTTCGCGGGGTTGAGGCTGATATCAACTTCAATCTGAATGATTACGAAGATGATCTTAAACAGGTTTGGGTGGTTGAATTTTTGCTGGTTAATATCTGCTTTCCTCTTGAGTTTAGCTCCAATTTTATTTTGCTCTTCATATTCTTTCAGATGAAGAATTTGACCAAGGAAGAGTTTGTGCACGTACTCCGTCGCCAGAGCAATGGATTTGCGAGGGGCAGCTCCAAGTATAGAGGAGTGACATGTCACAAATGCGGCCATTGGGCAGCTCGCATGGGGCAATTCCTTGTAAAAAGTAAGGATCCTTTTGGCTTACTAACTTCCTACTCAGAAATTTATCTCTCCCTTGAGTTTAGACTTATATAGTTCATAAGCAAATTATCGTGATATCTGTAGTATGGCAGAAAATTCCGCTAAACGTTAGCAACATGTTTGTTTTCATTTCATACTAAAAGAAAATAAATAAATAAACATGGCTTGAAACTAGACCCTCCCATCACAACATACTCTACCTATTTTGGTGTTCTTATTGCAGAACATGACTTTATTATCACTGTCAAATAAATATGAAATAGTATATGAGAAGCTCCTGCCTTATTCAAATTCCAACCTAAAAGAAAAGTTTTTAAGCAATGCCATAGCTTGTTTGGTCTTTCTCTTTTTCTTTCCCTGGTTGTAACCTATGTTACGTTTAATAGTTTTCCAGTGCTCACTGAATAATTGATTATGTGAAATGAATAAATGCTTAGTAATTTACTCCAAGAACAGAACCTATGTTCGTTTTAATAGTTTTCCAGTGCTCACCTAATGATTGATTATGTGAAATTAATAAATGTTTAGTAATTTACTGTAAGAATGGAACTATTATTAAAGCCCTACAGGCTAAAATTATGGATTAGAGATTACTAACCAATAAAATGCACATTCATTTCTGAAGCACCTCCCAAGTCTTTCATCGGAGGGAGTATCACATATACATTATCATTTTATTCTTGCTACCAAATTATCTTGAATTGGTTAATAGCTTTTCAAGGGAGAATTTGTCCAAGTGGGAAATGATTGCTTAACTTCTTCCTCTTATATACAAGTCAGGGAACCTAATGCGATCTAGTTCCTATGCTGGCTTCAGTAGGTTTCAAAAGTGATGATATTTTATAATGTCAAGAAAGTGAGTTTTTCCTCAACAGAGAGATTGCACTCAAAATAATATAAATGTAAAGGAAACCACAGGAAAGAAATTGTGATAGATATTTTGATGGGATGATCACCTTCTGTTTGTCTCGACCCGTTGGTGGAGCAATAGTTGCAGTATAAATCATCTTGTGCAACTCTTTCTTCTCCTTTCTGGATACTGTTGTACTTGCTCTTGATACTTGAAATATTAATTGCTAAGGATCTCACATGCATCTCTCTCTCTGGTCCATTTCAAGATGTGATATCATGAGTAGTGAATGTCTTTTTGCAGGTACATTTATCTTGGACTATTCAATAGCGAAGTTGAAGCTGCAAGGTCCTGCTGAACATTGATTCTCTACATACTGATCATGAATTACTTAATATGAATAAGTATACAACCTTAACAGTGTAATCTAATACAGTTCTTTGTTTTTAATTCTTCTTCTTATATTGGAAATCAGGGCTTATGACAAGGCTGCTATCAAAAGTAATGGAAGGGAAGCTGTTACCAATTTTACTAATTTTGACCCAAGTACTTATGATGGGGAGATACTTCCTGAAACCGATGACAACGGTATTAGTAGTGCTTCTAATTTTCCACTAGTTATTTTCCCTGGACATATAGTTTGACATCAAGTATCGTGATCTGACTTCTTGTTGGCAGTTGTTTGTTCTGATTTAGTCAGCAGCCTCAATCTTGATTTGGACTTGAAGATTTCCCAATGTGACATCTATAGTCCTAATAAAAATGACAATTCCTTGGGCATCCAATTCAATTCTGGATCATTGGAAGCTTCAGATGCTTGGAATGCTAAGGTGAGTTAGTCAACTAATGGAAAATTTCTTTTTAGGTAGAAAATAATACGCTTGAAAAACTGGTACCTAGATTTTTTAGGGAAACTGGTACCTAAATTTAAAAGACTTATTGCTCTCAGAAAAATCTTAAAAGACTGATTACTGGCCATTGTTAGCCTTTCTAAAATATGTGGAACCAGAATTTTCATGTTGTTTTTATCTTGTGATTTCTCATTAGCTTATTTAATAATACCGATTGATTAGAAGATTTACATTTAAAAAAAACCTTGCTTTATTCTTGTTAGCATAAAAATTAAAGATAGTGATGAATTACATCATGAAATTTATGAGTTTCTTTTTTGAATATAAAAAATTATGAGTTTCTTTTTTGAATGTTAGTTACTAAAATTTTTATTATTTGATTAGTTATTTTCAATCACACAAGTCTTATTTGCCTTTCCAAATTTTGGGAGATCTTTCATACTCTACACACTAGTTTCATTGTTAGTATGCATCCACTAAGAAATCCCAAGGTAAAGAACTGTCTGTGGTCTTTCCGTCACTTTATTCAGCGAGTTAGATTAGTGTACACATATTTGCCTATAATATAGTTGTACTGAGGCTTGTCTTTATTTGCTGTTATAGGTCGGCAATCCTGTTACTCATCTTGATGTTTACCCTTCATCCTTAGCAACAGCACCTATGGAGTCACGTGTTTGGAGTGCTCCATACCCAGGTTTCTTTCCTATTGATGAGGTACTGTCTGCTACTTGTTATTTCCCCACAAACTAATTTTGAAAAGGCTTATTACAATCTTTTATCGGAGGTTATTTGTACTGTGATGCATATCCTTTTACCCTTTATACTAGATTAAAATAATGATATGCTTAACCTCCTGATTATCCCCTGGAAACTCTTTTGGTATAATCCAAACTTTGTGATGATCATGTACAAGGTTTTCAATGTACAACATATCTTAATCTTAACCGAGGACATGATTTAGTCTACTAAAGATCCCAATCATAATACCGAAAGAAAGTGAATATCAGGGCATCATGTTACCTCCTCTTCACAAAAAATGGTCAATTGGGACTGCTTTCATTTCATTAATATGATTCATTTAATTGATCAAGGAAATTGCTCGAAGCAAATTAAGCAACATCTCTACTGTCCTCTTTAATAAAACATCCAACACCCTTTAGCTATTCAATATCTCTAACTGGCTTTGCATCCTTGGAAAGGTTCATGGCAAACTTCCCTGCTTCCTTTGGCCTATTTTCTCGTCATCATGTCTGATTGATTCATTAGAGGGGTAAGCAGTTTCCAACTATCAGCGGACCATCTTCTGTCCTGTACTTCTGAATACTTCATGGATCACTCTGATTTGTTGGAAGTTTCTGCAGATTATAGACTAACACATTTGCTCAATAGATGTTGATGGGGACATCTAATCACTTCATTTAGTCTATTTTAGTTGCTTATTTAGTTGTTATTTAGTCTCATATTGGTTGTGTGAGAGTTTTCTTTTTCTAGGCCTATATAAGGTCAAGACCGTTGTTGAGTTTTGCACCTGATGATTAATATGAAAAATGATTGTTTTGAGCAATTGGTAGCCAGTGTGCTTTTGGGTGAGATGCTTAGGGAGATATTTTCAAACCTCTTTACAAATCTTAGGTTGAGATTTCGTAGTGTTCGTTCCCAATTATCCCCCCTTTTGTAGATCGTCCCCCATCATTTTGGTATTAGATCTAAAATCCTGCTCTTTTCTTCCTCCAAAAAAATTTCCCTCTTCACAAAACCTTAGCCTCCACCAAATCTCCAAAAAAAAATTTCCCCCTTGTCAACCCTAGAGCTTGTCAAAGAAAAAAAAATCAATCAGCAAACAAAACACAATTGCTCTCTCTCTCTCTCTCTCTCTCTCTCTCCCCCCCTCCCCCCTCCCCCCTCTCCCGTTGACCTTTCTCCTCCCCTCATAAACAAACAACCCTAGTCGCTCTTTCTCTCTCCCCCTTCCCCACAAAGAGCCACAACTACCACCACCGCTGCCACCTCGTCGAGATCCATCAGCCACAACCGTAGCATCCCTGACCCTCCCCGATCTCCCCATCCTCGCTGATCGATCATGTTACACGATTCCCATCCTCATCGATCATCTCCGATCTCCCAATCAATCGGTGATCATAGGACGGATCTGCATCACCGAGATCTCCGACGTCCAACAGATCTTTCCAATCTCTCCTTTCATGCCGCCACAACAACACCCCGATCTCTGTTTCATCTTCCTCTTCTTGAAACGTCTTCATCTTCCTCTTCCTCTCGATCAGTCGATGTTGCCATCACCTCGAAAATCCTCCACCAGATTTAGACACATCGTTGCTAGTGCCTCCATCGCTAGTGCCACCTCCGTTGTCGGCAGAATCGTCCTCCACCAGATCCAGCGTCGTCATCAGCGTCCTCTCTTCTCCTCGCCTTTGCCTCGACTGCACTCTCGAACCTGCAAATCACTAACATCACATCCTCATTTGTGTCTCCGCCGGCTTCCACCAGACCTCACCGGAGGTCCTCACCTCTCCCCATTCTTCAACGAAGCATCCCCTCCCCCTCTGCATTATCCTCTCCTCAACAACAGGTACCAGCGCGTCGACAACAATCCCAGCCCTACCGCCGTTCCTCGTTGAGACCACCAGAGTACTCGCTGGCCCCTGACGACACCACCTTCGACCTCAGTCACTGAAAGCTAACGTGACTGCAGTCAGCCACCAAGAAGGTCTGTCTTCATTAGCAAAACCCGACCTGCAAGCAAGTAAAATCCGTTCAAGTTCAAGTTGGGTCTGATTCGGGCTTCACAACTCGAACCCGGTTCAGCTTCAGATCCGAATCTAACCCGATAGAGATCCAAACTTGACCGCTTCAGGATCCACCACAGTGCTAACCTCGACCCAACTGCAACAGTGCAGACCCGAGAAGTAGATTAGACTCGTTAAGCATCAGTTTTGGTTTTCGGACTGTAACTTGCATATTCGAAATCCGATTTCGATGGTTTTGGAGCCGTTGAGTTCGTAACAGTGAGACTTTGCTTTAGGACCTTGTGTGTGATTTTCAATCTCCAGTTGTGGACGTTTCTTCAAAGAATCCTAAAAGAACTCTTACATTGGGCGTGAACGACTCACCCCTCAGGCGACATCTATCTTGAACTGATTTATCAATTGTTGATTACTTACAATACTGGTAGATTGCAGTAATTTTATTCGCTGATTTGTATTTTGCTTCTATATAGTGTTGGCATCATTGTGTGTTATCATGATCACTTGTAGGATTGCATTTGTGCATTTAGCAGTTGAAACTTTAGGGTACCGTACTTTAATTTTTTCTCATTTAATACATGCATTTAGTTTTATTTTGAGTCTAGGATTTTGTGTTGCATCTACGTGTATGAGAAGCGGGACGCCAAAGAGGTTAAAAAGGATATATATAGAATTGCTCGAATAAGGAAGAGAAAGACTAGAGACTTATGTACTGTGAGGTGTGTCAAAGATGAGGATCAAACGGTTTTAATTCGAGATGAAGAAATTAAAGAAAGATGGGGAGAGTATTTTGACAAATTGTTCAATGGTAGTTCTACTTAAGACTTGGATGACCTTACCATTCAGTGCCAAGATATGAACCATAATTATATGTGCAGAATTAGCGAATTTGAAGTTAAAGAGGCCTTGAAGAAGATGAAGTTAAGGAAAACTGTTGGCCTGGATGGAATTCCTATTGAGGTATGGAGGTGCTTAGAAGAGGTGGGCGTGAGATGGCTGACAAACCTCTTTAAGAAGATCTGGCTAATTAAAAAGATGCCAAATGAGTGTAAGAAGAGTACCTTAGCACCTCTCTATAAGAACAAGGGTGATATCTAGAGTTGTTCAAACTATCGAGAAATAAAACTTATGTGTCACATCATGAAGCTTTGGGAAAGGGTAATTGAACCCAGGTTAATGCAGAATGTTACAATATCAGAGAACCAGTTTGGGTTCATACCGGGGCGATCGACGACAGAGGCTATTCATTTGCTTCGTCAACTTATAGAGCGATTTCGAGAGAGGAAGTGAAATTTACATATGGTCTTTATTGATTTAGAAAAAGCTTATGATAAGGTACCAAGAGAGGTATTATGGTGGCATTGATGAAAAAGGGAGTCCCCATCAAATATATTGACATAATCATGAATATGTACGATGGAGTAGTGGCAAATGTCAGAACTTGTGGAGGCATAACAAGTGATTTTTCTATCATAATTAGATTGCATCAAGGATCTGCATTGAGTCCATTTTTATTTGTCATAGTGATGGATGAGCTTACTAGAGTTATTCAGGATGAGATACCGTAGTGCATGCTATTTGCTGATGATATTGTCCTAGTCGATGAGACGAGAGCTGGAGTAAATGCCAAATTAGAGTTATGGAAGCAAACTCTAGAATCTCGAGATTTTAGATTAAGTAGGGCCAAAACAGAGTATATGGAGTGTAAATTCAGTAAATAGGGAATCCGAGATGATAGTATTGTGAGACTAGATGGACAAAAAATACCGATGAGCAGTCATTTTAAGTACTTGGGTTCTTTTATCCAAAAGGATGGGGAGATCGATAGTGATGTCAAACATAGGATCCAAGCCGGTTGGTTGAAATGAAGGAGCGCAATACGAGTTTTATGTGATCGTAACATTCCATTATGGCTGAAGGGAAAGTTTTATCGGACTGCTATTAGGCCAGCTTTGTTATATGGTACAGAATGTTGGGCTATAAAGAAACATTATACCCAGAAGATGAGTGTAGCAGAGATGCGCATGCTTCGTTGGATATGTGGTAACACGCGGAGAGATAAGGTTAGAAATGAAGATATTCGTACTAAGATAGATGTAGCCTCTACATAAGAGAAGAGAGAAAACCGTCTACAATGGTTTGGTCATGTGTGACGTAGACCTACAGATGCGCCAGTTCGGTTAGTAGAGCATATCAATTTAGGGCAAGTTAAAAGAGCGCAGGGAAGACCGAAGAAAATATGGATGAAGGTAATACGACAAATATAGAGGCTAAAGGTCTTAGTGAAGCCATATTGCTCGATAGGAATGAGTGGAGAAAGCTGATCCATGTGCCCGATCCGGCGTAATTCTCTTTTGGTTCACGTAGCCTACCCCAAATACTTGGGACAAATGGCTTAGTTGTTGTTGTTTGTTGTTGTTGTATCTGCGGGTTTGTGTGACTTCACATTTGTATCTAGATTGTTGCATGTATCATAACAAAAAATCCAATATAAATAATCTAGATAAGCTTGATTGTATGATTAGGAAACTTCGGGAAAGGATCGAATTACAAATCACGTTAGATAAGCTTGATCATTATATTGGGCAACTTCGGGAAATGGTAGAATTACGAAACAAAACAAAATGTTCTCTCGAAGAGTCAACATGTTAATATTGCACCTAGTGATAATGTTGATGACTCGAGAGTTGTTGAAGATGTCTATGTTCCTCTCGAGATTACTAGTGTTGTGGAGGATGCATCAGTTGAGTCTAGCACACCCCTGTCAAATGATATCACTGTTCTAAAGAACGAACTTAGTGAGTCAATTGCATTGCATTTTCCTGTTACACATGATGAAACTCTAGACAGATAGGAGGATGATTATAAATTTGCTGCATTTTCACATGGTATCTTACATGAATTTGCAGTTTTTAATGAATTGACGTGCATCTCTCACTATGAGACCGTGAGTACGTTGACCGTGAGTACGTTGCACAGTCAACGTACAGATTCCTATAAGATTCCGAGGAAGATTGCTTCCATCACTGACAAGTTGGATATCCCATGGGATCCTGGTATCAACATGACTTTTAGTGGAGAGAATTCCACTAGATCTGCTGCTTATGTCTTTCTGCATCTACCATCGCCCATAACAGATTTGTCACAGAAGCCAGTCTCACCTCCACTGTCTTAGTTCAGCCTTGATGTACATCTGCTGGGTCACTACCACCACCTTGGCCTGATTGAGTAGAGATTTACACTTACAGGGTCGAGTTTTCCTCAACCCCGGGGGAATGATGGGGACATCTAATCACTTTATTTAGTCTATTTTAGCTGGTCTCTTTTAGTTGCTTATTTAGTTGTTATTTAGTCTCATATTGGTTGTGTGAGAGTTTTTCTTTTGTTGTAGGCATATATAAGGCCAAGACCGTTATTGAGTTTGGCAGTTGATGATTAATATAAAAAATGCTAGTTTTGAGCAATTGGTAGCCAATATGCTTTTGGGTGACATATCCTAGGGAGAGATTCCCAAATCTTTTTTCTTGGCTTACAAACCCTAGGTTGAGATTTCCTAGTATTTGTTCTCTATTATCCCCTTTTTGTAGATTGTCCCCCATCAGCTGTAGTCTTTATTTTCTGTGAGATTTTAAGTCGAACAAAGCCAGCCAGAGGCCAACTAATGCATTCATTTCTGGAGGATTGAAATATTGTCAGTGTGGAATGTTGACACATAAACCCTATCTTTCCTTAATTGCACTAAAGCTTAATTTCCCCATCAAGGTGGCACGCTTCCCTGCCCAAGAGCCAAAATCTAGGTTTCTATGTACAACAATTGTAACACCAGTGCATTTTAAATTCACAAACACATGATTACATGTTCTCATCAGTCCTGATGTGTTATGAAACAAGTGATAGGCCATTTACATGTTGAGACTCCCACTTTCATGTGTGCACTTTTAAAATTTATTCACACATTGATCAGCTTGAGAAACATTACACCTTTTCTTCCACACTTTTACCTGTTTTAATTTGGAATAGTTATTATCCGTTTCATCAACCATCAATTCCTATGCAGTAGAATCATTAGATTAACTCCTGTTATCACCAATCCATTTCTTTGTTTTTGTTCGAAGTAGTGATAGGTTGCATGTCCATACAGACCATTTATATTGCTTAAAAATGAAATACAGGAAAGAGCCACTAAGAAGAGGCCTGAATGGGGAATGCAAGCTCTCCCCAATTGGGCATGGCAAATGCATGGCCGAGCTCCATTGCCTTAGCTCTCTTCTGCAGCATCATCAGGATTCTCTACTCCCTCTGTTACGGCCACAGCCCATCCCCATATCTGCAGCCTTCTTCACTATCTCCAGTTGCAGCCCATCATCATCTCCAGTTTCCACCTGGTCCCCTCCAGCTCCCAGCAAAAATATGTATGTATACTTATGGTGGTCATGGTAATTGTTGATAGCAATATCACTGTGCACTGAGACAAGAGTATAGCTTTCTCTGCAAAGTAATATACTTATTTGCTTGGTCTTTCATGTCATATTTTGTGATATACAAGTATTCTGTTGTGTTAGATCTTAGTGCATTTTGTTGTCCCTTTATTGTTCTTTGTTACTAAACTTATGTTCTGAAGCCCTGAATATATATAGGATGGATTCTCTATATTTAGTATCCTATGACATGGACCTGTCATTATTAATGTCTTCGTGCCTAACTTGCTTTCGTTCTTCTGTTTTACTAATCTTTCTGGCCCCATGAAAGTTGTTTTTAAACTGCAGGTCACCTATTTTGCTTGATTTGTCCCTGTACCTAGTACTAGGCCCTCCATGTTACTAAAATTTTGAAAGAAACCTAAAAGAAGCAAAAGTAGAAAGTGGGCAAGAAATTTTAAATTGTTGTGTTTTTTGAGGGGAAGCATCATTATTTATTTATATAAAAAAGCAGCATTCTTTTTTTCTCTCTATGCTTTGTTGTCACGTAGGATGTCCAGTTGGTTGTCCAGGTTAGTATGTGTAGTTAGGGTTGTATTATTTGATTGGAGTTTAGTTCTAATTGTGTTCCAGAGAACAAGCTTGGTTGGATCCTAGTTGGATTCCTAATCCAGTATGCTCTCTCAAACTTGTGTTTCCAAAATAGGATTTGATTGTGTAGTATAAATGTCTCAAATAACTGTTTTTCTGGCAACATTTGTGATCGTGAAATATTATTGTTGATCAACCTGTCTAAAGATTGCCCAAAAAGCTGCATTTTATAATTTTTTTAACCATGTTATGTAACTTATGTTAAATGGAAGGGGTTGAGTAGAAATTTGGATTCACATTGCATCTTTGCTTTCTTGCATAGGGTCAGCCTTTTGGGAGGGCATCAACCTGGTTCAATCTGGGAGAAAAGATAAAAATATGCATGCTTTCATGTGAGTGTGAACATAAAGGCCTGGGGGATCTCTTTCTATTGATTTTGTAACAGCTTTTGGGGACTGTATGCAAGTAACAGTGTTCGGGTTCCCATAGGGCTGCAGGGTTACAGACAGTCGATGCATGTCTTTGTAGTCTTTATAAGGTGTGCTGAAACTTGACCAGAAGGGACCTGACTCACAATAGACTTTCAAGGACAAGTTATTGTTGAGATTTTGCCTTGTTTTCAAGAAGAGATGATGGTCCGGGAAGATCCATCGAATTGGAGAAGACGATGACTTGGATTAGATGAAGCAAATCAAGTTGGAGCAGATTAGTCGACTGTATAGTCGACTAATGCTCAGAACAGATGCAGAGAAAGAGAAGATTACAGTTACTCGATTTATAGAAGCTATTTTTTTAATCGTCTGAGGACCAGTCGACTAGTCTGAAGTACTAGTCTGCCATTCTGAAGCGAGCAATTTTTAAATTCAGAGACGGTGCGACTTTTCGTGGAGTTCAAATATAGTCAGATTTTATTCAATGAAGATTTGCTTCTAAAGTTTAAAGAGTTTAGAATTCTTTTAAATTAAGGAGATCAACTCTTAATAGGATTGATCAAGTTCTTCAAGCATACGACGACCAAGATCATCTTAGAATTAGAATATGGTTTGTATTGTAAAACTTTATAAATATAAATTGTAACCTAGTGTATTGTATTTTAAAAAAGATCAGAAGAAGCCAATAAAAATAGGAAGATGACAGTACATAAAGAGAAGGTATACTCTTATAATCTTGTGGGATTCAAGGGAAGGTGAATACTCTTATGAAAATTAAAGGGAATGTTAGATCTTTTGTACCAAATTTACTAATAAAACTCTCAAGTTTCCTCCCCGTGGACGTAGGCCAAGTTTGAGCCGGATCACGTTAAATCCTCTTGTTATTGTTATTGCTCTTTTGTCTTGGTATTTATAGTTTGCTCTATAGTAATTTTCTTTTTGCAAGTATTGTCATATTGCCATGTTCCGCAAACGTCGATCCCGAAAACAACAATTGGTATAAAATCATATCAATTATGCATTACAATTGGTATCAGAGCATATCAATTCCGCTTACAATTGGTATCGGAGCTAAAGGTTGACAAAGGCGATATGTCGAAGATCTAAAGTTTTGCGACCAAGTTTGAGGTCGAGAAGTTCAATGGTAAAGAAAACTTCGGTTTATGATAGAAAATGATGAAGGCGTTGCTGGTGCATCAGGGTCTTTATAAGATCTTGGAGGAAAAGTCATCAAAACATGCATGTACGTCAAGTGAGGATTCGGAGGAGATTGATCTAAAAGCGGCAAACACGATCTAATTATGTCTCGCAGACGAGGTCATGTACACCATGATGGATGAAGAAACGTCTACGGGCTTGTGATCAAGGTTAGAAACATTGTATACGACAAGCGTGTCACTTTTATTAACAGTAAGGTCATTGGAAAAGGATTGCAAGTATCAACGAGAGTGATTGAAGAAGAAGGGGCAAGCTGTGGAGGCAGACGTAGTAATGAGCGGTATTGACACCGAAGTATTAATGTCTTCCTACGTTGAGAGAACACTTCTTTAGATAAATGCTGGACATTTGATTCTGATAGTACAATTCATGTATGTTCCCATAAAGAGATGTTCAACTCCTTAGTTGCAAAGAGGGAAGAGACTGTCAAAATGATGGATGACTTAGCTTGTGAGGTCACCAGCACTGGGATATTCAATGTTACACGCAGCGATGAGACAGTGCGTGCTCTGGAGGCGGTCCGGTATGTCTCGGAGGCATAATATAATCTAATATTCACAGGGTTCTCAACGAAGAGGGATGCCAGATCCAACTGTAACAATGCATTGTCACAATTAGTCAAGGAGACATGGTAATCCTTGAAAGAGAGAAGTGTGAAGGGATATACAAGCTGAAGGAATGAATCTCAGTTCGAGGTGGAGTTTCAGGGATAAGCTTAGAAGAGAGCTCATTGCGAGGTGGAGCTTCAAAGAAGACTGCGACGAGACGTAAAACGGGTCAAAGTGTTGCAGGAAAGAGAAAAGGTGAATCAGCCAAAGGCCTAGGGCGGGGCAAGAGTAAAAGGTTTCACAATACGGTTACAATCAAGGAAAGAATCAATGTAATAATCTAAAATTTTCAAAGTGTTTTTGCTAAAGGTTTGAAAAGTAAGTCAAGGTGGAGATTGTTGGTATTTTGTCTTGTTTTCAAGAAGAGACGATGATCCAAAAAGATCTAATCGAATTGGAGAAGACGATGACTTGAGCAAAAGAAGCAAATCAAGCTGAAGCAGATTAGTCGACTATATAGTCGACTATACAGTCTACTTGATAGATACATGGAAGGAGAAGATTACAGTTAGTCGACTTATAGAAGTTATTAATCGACTAGTCTGAGGAGCGGTCAACTAGTCTGAAGTATTAGTTGACTAGTCTGCCATTCTGAAGCGAGCAATTTTCAAATTCAGAGGCGGTGCGAGTTTTCTTTTCTGGCAGAGTCTGAACGAGATTCAGATTCTATTTAATGAAGATTTGTTTCTAAAGTTTAAAGGGTTTAGAATTCTTCTAGATCAAGGAGATCAACTTCTAATAGGATTGATCAAGTTCTTCAAACATCCGACGATCAAGATCATCGCAGAATTAGAATAGGGTTTGTATTGTAAAATAGTGTATTGAATCTTGAAGAGATCAGAAAAAGCCAAGAAAGAGTGAGAAAGGTGACAATGCATAGAGAGAAGGTATATTCTTATAATCTTGTGAGATTCAAGGGGAAAGTGAATACTTCTGTGAGAATCAAGGGGAAAGTGAATACTTTTGTGAGAATCAAGGGGAAAGTTAAATCTCTTGTGCCAAGTTTATTAATAAAACTCTCAAGTTCTCTCCCCGTGGACATAGGCCAAGTTTGGACCGAACCAAGTTAAATACTCTTGTTATTATTATTACTCTTTTGTCTTGATATTGCTAGTTTACTCTATAATAGTTTTCTTTTACAAGTATTGTCACGTTCTGCAAACGTCAATCTCGGAAACAACAATTGGTATCAAAGCATATCAATTCCGCTTACAGTGAGTGCGGTAGCAGAGTGTCCATCTCACTTTTAATTTGGATTTTTTATTTTCAATATTAGTTCCCTTGGTTAATCTTATTTTCATATTAATTTTCAAACTCCAGCTGATGTGAACATCCGACGACATCAGAAACACCACGAGTTTATTTGTTTTTGTTGATCAGAGTCTGTACTTTTTATTTATTGAGTTGAGTCATTTTTCTTTTATTTAGTAGTTTGTTTTTCTTTTCTTTTAGTTCCACATCGGTTATGTGGAGAAAAGTATCAGGTTGTAAGTCTATTTAAAGGCATGAAATTGTATCGAAAATAATGAAGATTTGTTAATGAAATTTTTTGAGTGTTTTCAAAATGAAAATCTCTTTGAGAGCTTGGAGTGTGAATCCCAGTTCGATAGGATTTGGAGTATGAAATTCTAATCCTAATTATCTCTTATCTCCTCTTTCAAAATTCTATCATTTATCTCAAATCCCCACTTGCTCAAAGCCTTATCTCTCCACCAGAAAATAAATCCAAACAAAACAAAAAAATACAAAAAAATTAGTTTACAAAAATCCCAATAAACTCCTGTCCCTACGTGCAGCGCATCCTTCCCTGTATCTATTTCCTCTCTAGTGGCCCCGACCTCCCCTCCTTTATTTCTCCTCCCGTCTTCTCTCCACGCACAACACCAAGAACCCACCCCAACAGAACCCATCAACCATCGTCATTCAACAACAACCCCACCACCTCCTCCGTTCGTTGTCACCAAAGTCGAGCGCCATCTCTCCCTCATCCTCGACCAACTGCCCTGCCAGCCGTCAACAAACACAACCAACGACCACCCCGTCGCCAGCAACCTCCTAGATTCGCCCTCCTTCCTATCATCCCCCCGTTGCGACGCTTGAGCACCCACCCACCTTAGAACTCATCAAAAGCCCTGTGCTTCTCCCGCATCCAACACCAACCTGCAACACGACCATCACAACCTGTGCTTCTTCGTCTTCAGTCCATGACAGCCACCTCCTCCGCCCGCGATGATAGCCACCGTCGCCATCTCCTCCTTCGCCAGCCGATTGTCCCTGCGCTGCACCCATCGGGCAATGAAGAAGAAGGTCAAGTGGATCTGACCCGCAAGCGACCCGAACCCACTTGTACAGTGCTTATCGGATCCATACAGACAGACCCGTTAAGGGCACATTTTTAGTTTTTAGAATGCAACTCTCTCACCTGGACTTCGAATTGGGCGATTCTCTTTGTGTTGCAATCGTGACGACGAGAGCTCCATACCTGCAACCACAACAAGGCACAACAACAATATCAGAGCCCAGTACAAGATCAACAAATCAATCACAAGAGTAACAACAATATGAGTACCTGAGAACGAGCTTCTCAGTAGGTAAAAATTCTTCTTCAGCATTCAGATAAATAGTTGGATTACACTGTAAATTTATTCTCCAAATTATTATCATATTCATCTGTTGTCCATTATAAACGTGAGATCGTGTCTTATCATGTTTATGCTTGTTATCTAGTGATCTCGATATTGTGATTAGGACTGTTCTTGTTAACTGAGTATTGTGATTGAAATTGTCAAGGTTAGAAATATCTACACTACAATTGCTAAACATTGTTAAAATTCATCTGCTCCCTTTATTAGTTTTAAATAATTTTCTACTGAAGATCATAAATTTTGATGAAACTTTGTGATTTCAAGTTTATCACTGATTATCCACACTGTAGGGTCCTCATTTCAATCACCAGCATTTCTTGTTACTTTCTGGCTTTAAGCTACACAATAGATTAGTAAACAGTAGCCAGTGGGGTTATGCTATTGCTTATTGCGTTTGGAAACTTGGAAGCAGGAATTTATTCTGCCGCAAGTTTAGAATCAATTGCTATCACTATGAGCAGTTTAGATTCACTCGTGATGGTGTTATTGATGCTACTATACTCTGTTGAGATATTTGTGGATTTGGAACCCGGCCTTCTTCCTATCAGAACAAACTCATATCTTTTGTTTCAGAATCTCCAGATCAGAATTCAATCCGGGAGCAATTGATTCGACATTCTTTAATACTTGCACTTCTCCCTTTCTTTTTTCTTTTTTCTGGACAGAATAACTTACCGCCCTCTTTCTCTAGAGTTTATTCTTCACACTTGTGTCTCTATATGGCAGGTTCGCGATGAGTAAAACTAGATTTCTGAGATCTTCTGTCTCTGAGCATTTTTAGTTGTTCAGGGTGAATGCCCTTTTCCCCTTACTCATCTTATCCATGTTGAAATCCTCATGACCACTGTTTTCTCCCTTCCACTGATAAATATTCTCCTGGAACAAAAAGCACTGCTTTCTTGGCCTGCCTTTTGTTCCATCTTTATTCCCTGTTCCAGAAAGTTTGCCAAGAATCCAACAGATTAATCACTTTCCGGTTCTTTTATTGGAATGGATACCTGATGATATTTTATGGATGCTCTAAGACTTATCTTATCCAAAACTAGTGATGGGTTGCTGTTTGTGCATGTAAGGAAGGCCCAGTGAAATTTGGGCCAAGCACAGACCAACCCTGACTAATTCTGAACCATCTAGTTGAGAGAGTTTTAGAGGATCAAAATTGGTGGGGGTAGATGTTTGAAAAATACAAAAACAGTAGCAACAGCAGAGCGTTTATTCTGAGATTTTTGGTGTCGGCTGCATGAAAGAGATTTCGCCAGCCTAAAATTGGTTGTATTAGTTAGAGAGAAGAGAGCATTTGCACTCTTAATGTTCAACTGACAAATTCATGCTGATATGGTGACAATGAATTGAGCATGCCTAGTACAAATATGGACATGAGTATAGATCATAGAATAATCCATACATAGATGAACCTCTTTTCAATAGAAAGTAGGGTCTGATATTGATTAATTAAGAAAACTTCACAAGAGACAATGTAGATAAAAGGTTTCCGAAGAGGTAAGAGGACACATGAAGCATCTTAATTGCAAAACTGAAAAGAACCTAAGAAGGGAAATCATAGATCCACAGGCCATAGGAAAGGCAGGGGCAAAAGACATACAAACGAACCCAAATGTCCAAAAAATTTCCAATCAATTTACCAACAACATAAGAGATCAGTAGATGTTAATATACCCATCTAAAGAAACTAAGAAGGCTGAAGATTATGATACTCTGAATCACCCAAAGTCTTTTCTCTGGGCCTGGAACAAATTCCACAGAGAAGAAACCCTGAAAGCATCAAAGCAAGCCAAACATAGTACAATGATCATACATAATAACAACCACCAATTCAGATCTTAATATGATGATAACACTCTATCAGTGTCTATAAAAAAATCTAGAATCATCAGTGATCAGAATTCACTGCAAGATTTGGTAAGAGTGTAAGAAGAAGAAGAAATGCTTAATTGGATTTTTGAATAAAACATCATTTACAGAACTCGTAAAAAACTTTTAATCTAAATCCTATAGAAAAACCCACATAATTAGAGAATATAATATTTCACATAAACTGATCAAACTTAGAAGTTCAGTATAAACAAGCAGAACTCTGAGAGTTGAAGCAGAAACAAGGATTCAGTAACAGGGGTAGTATTATACATAAAACTTTTACATGGACTTCCTCTAATACTTAAACTGACCCACAACTCATCAAAAGGCAGTCCATTTCTGCAAGTTATTAAAAAATGTACAGAGCTGCAGAGGGCTGCCTACAACACAGAGAAAACAGAGGACCCATCATTTGTAAGGCAGCTGCTACCATTGCCCTAAGGCTTTGGATGATGGTGATGAGCCTTGGGTTGGAGAATTGGAAGCCCAGCTTCCCATGGTGGCTGCTTCTTCCTCATCCTTCTGTTCTTTACGACTGCCACCGATGATGGCGGAAACAACTTCACTTAGGATCTTGGCCTTGATTTGACCCCTTTTGGGCAGGGGATTCCCACTTGGTTTCTTCTCAAAGCTGCGCACTTGGTAAGCTGTTGCCATTGTTAAGGTGAAGTTGTTTTGAAGTGAGAAGGGGGAGGCTGAAGAAGATGAAAGTGTTGTGCTTGAGAAGAGATGGTGGCAAGGGGGATGTATGGCTAGGTTTTTTATAGTGGAAAGTGGGGCCCTCAGCCCTTCAAAGTTGGATTACTTCTCATCCAAGCTTTGGGCTCTTTAACTGCTACTTGGCCCACCCCACAAAGGGGAGAAGAGAGGGGAGAAGGAGAATATTCTTTGTTTGTTTTCATGGATCCCACCAATACCTTTCAGGAATGGGAAGGAAATATCCTAGATTAGATTTTTGCCCCTCTGTTCTATTGAAAAGATGGGGCTGACACCCAATTTTCTTAACATGCTAGTCAGAGCATGAAACTATTAGTCTAATACCATAGTATAATGGACACATGATTGAACTCTATAAGACCAATCATCTTATTTTTCTCCTCTTAATTGCATTGGTACCTTTGGCATCTTTTAGATTTCTTATTTGAGATTTGATCAAGGCTTCATCCTTACATAGCATCTCATACAAGATATTAAGATATCAAGATAATGTTATGTTAAACAAATCTGCAATACATGTATTTGACAACATATCATTAGATCCATGAACAACTTGAGATTTAAGAACTTACAATTAATGGAATCCATTACCTCAAAAAAAAAAAAAAAAAAAATTAATGGAATCCTACTCATTATCATTATACATGTGTATTTTGGAGATTATATAGTGTGGTTTCCTCCTATTAAGTTTTGACCACTAACTATCTTTGGTTATCATAGTTGGTGTTCTCTCAGAAAAGGTTAGGGGATGTGAACTTGACCATTTGTTTGCTTGAGTAAAGACTTTATAGCATGGACTATTATGATTAGCTGGATTCTCATTTATTGGCAGAAACCTCAAGCCTTGCACTGATTCTTATGATCATATGTTTAACTTAATAATATGATCATTTATTGACCAAATAAAAGACTGATGATTGTGGACACTGCACTGGTCTTATCACTTGGAATCTTTGAGAGGACAAGTGTGGATGGGATAAAACAATAGAGAGAGAATAATTCTAAAGCTCCCACACTAGTGCATATGATATGATAGTTCAAACTTGGAATCAATTCAAATCTGAACAGGTGTCCATTTAGATCACTTTCTATCCAGCAATTTTAGATATAAAAAAACAGAGATTTGAATTGAAAGAGGGCAAAAGAAATAAAGAAATGGGAGCCACATGGAACCTCCACCATCAATAATATCAACCATAGCTGTGTCTTGGGATCATGATTCTGACCTAAAGCTTCTTGTGTTCCTCATCTTCTTGATTGTAAGTATCTGCCTGAAGCTTTTAAGGTGATGTTGAAGTTGTTTTTGTTCTCATGGCTGTTTGGATTCAAGGAATTGGGTGGAAGTGAGGAAGTGGGAATATCTTTTCTCATTTTCGTTGTTCATCCAAACACCGAAAAAGGAAAATGAAAAAAATTCTTTTCCTTTTCTCTTTTCTCTTTCACATAATTATTCCTCACTTTCAGAGTGCTACAGTTAATTTTGTAGTCATGTAAATCTCATTTATAATAAGTTATAGCACAAAATAGTTAATTTTTTGCTCATATAAATCTCACTTGCATTCTAATTACTGTCTATTTTTTATTTTTCTTAATTAATTTTTATTTTAATATTATTTTGCGGTCAACTCTGTGGTCAACTTTTTCACTTCCACTTTCACATTACCATCCAAACATCGGAAAAGACATAACATTTTTCAAACCACACTTCCCAACAACATTCAAACACCGGAAAACTTATTAACCAATTCCCAAGTTCCAAAGGGAACTATTACCACTTCCTCACTTCTTTACTTCCTCACTTCCACCCTTAACCAAACAGGCCCAAATATAGAGAGATTCCATATCATCTTTTTGCTGTTGGGCACCACAAAATTAAAGAGTCAATGAATTCAGGCAATCTAGGTTCCAGGTTCCTGCATGTATCGTAGTGAATGTTGGTTATTCTGCTTAACAAGAATCAATCTGACAATTTATCAAGATCACTGAGATATCAACAATCTAATTGGCCAGGTCGGCAAATATCAGGTGGGAGGTTGTCCGTTCAAAGAACGTTCCTTAATTCAAGAACCACCTTTCAATTTCCTTCCTTGGTTTAAGCACCAATTAGACTGAATCCAAGTCAGTCACAATATACTGTAAAGTATATCCCCTGTATAAAGGATTTAATCCACTTATACAGTTTCACTTAGACTGAATCTAAGTCAATCTCGATATACTATAAAGTATATCCCCTGTATAAAGGACTTAGTCCACTTATACAGTAATTGAAGTGAGGTACGCTTACAGCGAATCTCCTTAAGACAATTACGTCCCCCGCACCGGTGCTTACGGGATAATGGACGCTGGTCTCCCAAGATACAACACTTCTTCACGGTATTTGGACAGCACTACCAAATACCGTACGGTCGAACCGTAGTCAACCAGTACCTACACAGGATTAGCAAAACAGCGGTATAATGACAAATTTCAAATGAATATTTGTCTTACTCTTTTGGAGGAACACCTACTGTTGAGAACGTAGGAAGGTTGAAGAATTTTGGCAGAATCTCCTTTAGGAAGTAGCTTCGGATTCCCACTTCACTTGGAAGTCGCGGATTCCCACTTCGTTGGAAGTCACTTTTGGAAATCGTGGATTCCCACTTCACTGTTGGAAGTCGCCCTGGAAGTCCTACTTCGCTGGAGCCCAGTTCAGAACGGAGTCAGAACTTTAGAGAGAGAGAGAGTGAGATCTTTCAGAAGAGAGAAAGGAATCTCAGTTTGGTGTGTCTGAGAATGAACCCCTGGGGCGCTTTTTATAGCGCTCCGGAGGGGTATTCTCGTCCGCCAAATCCCAGCAGTTGCGACGGTTCGGACAGTTTTCCGTCGCAACCGATCAACCGCTCTGTCAGTTTTCCGACAGCGGTTGGCGAACGGTCGGATCCGTTCGCGCGGACGGACACCCGTTGGAGTTTTCGAATCTTTTTGCGGGCGGGTTGGATTAACGGACCCTGATTCAAAAAGAGAACCAGGTAGGGAACTCAGGCCCAGGCCCACAGACCACAGACCACGGACCCGGGCCCGAGCCCGGCCCGGCCCCGGCGCCGGCCGCCGCCGCCAGCGGCGGCGCGCGTGCGTGCACGTACGCACGTACGTGCATAGTTCCCTCCTATTCGCGCGCGAAAACTCCAAGTACCCAAAGGGCACACCCTTTGGTCTCATTTTTCTCTATTTATACTCCATATACTTCCATCACATGGCCAATGTGGGACTAAATGCTTGTAGCTAAATTTAGTCCCTTTTGGCTTTGAATTAGGCAATCTTTGGACTTGAATATCTCATTCATTCGAAGTCGGAATTGAACATGTAAATATACCACGTTCATCACAAATGGAAGGAGAACACACTCCAACCATCATCCGGTTGATTTGATCAACGGATCTCGCCATAATTCATCTCGAAGATTCAGCTTTATATTCTTCAATTCCAACAGTGAATTGGCAACCATTCAAAATTATTTGGTTGATGCTTCTCTGTTTTAGTGCCATACTTGATGATGGTAATCTTCTTTGAGAGCAAATGATGATTTTCAAGAAGTTTTATCACTGAAGTGCAAAGTTAAGACAAATAGTGACATGAGAATGGACCAGAGAATAATCCAGAGATAGATTGAACTTCTTTTCAAGAGAAAGCAGGGATTGTTGTTTGATTAGTCAAGGAAACATCATAAAATACAGATTAAGGACACATGAAGGCATCTGAACAACAAGACTGAAAAGCATAATAACTCAACAACAACAACAAAAAAAAAAAAAAATCCAAACAAATCAATAGAATCTAGTAAAAAATGTCCAAAAGTAACTGCCAAATCAATTTAATCACAGAGAGATCACCAGATGTCAACATACCATCAAAAGGAATACAGTGGGGCTAAAGATAATGATACTCTGAATCTACCAACAACCATTAAAGGAATACAACCCAAAACTTTTTCTTAACCATAACAAATCCTATTGCAGAATGCTAAAAAGAAATTGAAAGACAGACACAGTGCAAATTATCACATAACAGATTATTAATAACGATCAGCAATCATATCCCTGTCTGAAAACTCCTTTGTGTCCATCATTAAGCAAAAATCAAGATTTATCGAAGAAACGGCTGGTAAACGGCTGATATTGCCGATTCCGATGCCAATAACCCAAGACTGATACCAAGAATTGAAACCATAGCCAAAATCATATTTAGTAAGTGTGGGAGAGAGGAGATAGAGGAAGTTAGCACAGAGATCGGAAATCAAACGAGCGAGAAACGACGCATTGAGTAGGCCAGATTGTGCTCCCGATCGACCGCCCGGTCGACCGGTAGAGAAGGCCGGTCGACCGCCCGGTCGACCGGCGTGCACGACGTGCACAAGGTTAGCCCGGTCGACCACCCAGTCGACCGTGGCAGAGAGCGGTCGACCGGCCGGTCGACCGACAGGCGCGTTTTGACTTTCCTTTTGGGATTTGGATTTCTTTTCTGCATGGGATCGAATCCAATTTGAGTTTCCTTAAATTTAGGGACTCTGTGGCTATAAATAGGGGCCAGAGCCCTCATGTATTGTATCCCTAAGAATTCCCTTAAGTTTTCCTCTGTATTAATTTGTATTGATCGTTGAATCAATAAAATCTCTCTCCTCCTTGCCCCGAGGACGTAGGCACATTGCCGAACCTCGTTAAATATTGTGTTGATTGCTTTTCTCTGTTGTTCATTGTTCCTGTCGTGTTGGTTGCTTCTCCGGCTGCATCAAGTCTCCGCCAGGTGGGCGGATTCCTCAGAGAGGTTGTCCCGCGCACACAACAAGTGGTATCAGAGCATCTCAGGTTCGGCGTGGGACCATCTGTTGATTCAAGGGCATCAGTTGCTGTTTGGCGGAGATCGTGTGTCGATCTCGGAGCGGTGTTGGGACTGTTTGTGAGATCGTGTGTTGATCTCAAAACAGCGTGTAGATTACTCGAGGAATCAATTTGGAGGAATAGATTGCTTCGGAAACTCTTCGAGGGTTTCGCGTGGAGGTAAAGATCCTGTCTTTATCTAGTTTGTTTTATCTAACTCCGTTTGTTTCCGCATTGCTTTGAGGAATCAATTGAGAAGATGGCTGGAGAAAGTATATCGGTGAGATCCATGAATCCACATCCAAGGATTGATGTGGTGAAGTTCAACGGCACGAACAGCTTTGGTATGTTGAGGTGTGAGGTTATGGATGCGCTGACGGCATCAAACCTCGAAGACACTCTACGGTTGGAGAAGAAGCGCGCATCAACGACGGAAGAAAATTGGGACAAGATGAACCGTTCGGCGTGTGGCTTGATCAGGTCTTGTTTGACATAAGACATCAAGTATCAGGTGTTGCATGAGACATCTGCGAGGCAGTTGTGGGAGATCTTGGAGAAGAAGTATCTGACGAAAAGCATAGAGTCGCGATTACAGTTGAAGAGTAAGCTTTATGGCTTTCAGATGCAAAAAAGATGCTCCGTCAATGAACACTTGAATCGCTACACGAAGCTTCTTATAGATCTAGTTAATGTGGATGTGGAGACCAGTGAAGAGGATAAGGCGGTAATTCTTTTGAACTCTCTTCCTAGAAAAGAGTATGAGATCTTTACTCTTACATTTCTTGTAACGCCCCGATCCCAAGGATACGGAGACGTTATGGCAACGTACATACGCAGGGCGGAAAACCCTCACGTACGTACGCTAAGCCTCAGTACAATAAATAACCTCCATAATTACCTGGGGTCCAACATGAGATATGTACAAGAATACCTGCAGAAAGAGGTCAGTGATCATAACAGACATGAATAATAGGGACAAATAAGATAACGGAAATAAAGCACCAAGATACCTAGGAATAGTCCCGATGAGGAATCTCTGATGTGACTCCAAGGTACTCTCGGATACTACGGTACGCGGATCTCCAATCTGGGCACGCAAACCTAGGGTTGTCAGAAAGCGACCTAGTGAGTGGTAAAATGAAGGAGGCAGTAATATATACTATAGTACTACAAGCACGATACTAATATATAATGATGGGTAATAGTGATACCATATAATAAGCAGTAGAAATATATAAACATGAAAGCAGTGAAATTACATAAATATGTCATCTTTTAATACCATCACTACCTAGTCGGTTATTATCTGGTCATGTCTATAGTCGTGTCCAGTTTATATAATAAATGATATTTTCTAGTGGTGACGTGTTGGAAATAACCATGGTAGTGGTGACATGATGGAAATGAACATGGTAATGATGTAAGTGCACAAGTAGATGAAGTATGTAACATAACCATCTCACTGTGTTGTGCCTATACAGCAGATAGTCCATGCAAAACAGAATATATGTAATGCAGAGTATACATGTATATGAGTAGGATGCCACCATAGAAGGTATAGTATGAAACAATTAAGGTAAACATATACAGGTAACATGATATCGGATAAAGTAGCATGGACAATAACAAGATAGCATATATGTACCAGGCATGTCATGTGATTTATACAATAGTAGCGATCAGTACCGCCTGCTATTTTAATTACTCTCTTCCAGTGTCCCATACCACTGGCAGTTCATACTGGAGCCCGCACTCCAGTCGAACCCATTCGGACATGGCCTACGGGTACCATTATCCAAACGAGAGAGTGATCAAATAATAAGTGTTCCCGACGTCCACTATTGTGTATATCGTTTTATTATGTTAATTGGAAACTCATGGTCGAGGAGTTCTTATCGGGTGGATGTATCCCGTGCATACCCGGGATCACGGCCTTAAACAATCCCCTGGCTGCTAAGACCAGGGCCCTCCGCTAAGAGGGGAGCATGAATCAAGTAACAAGAGCTCATGGAGCAATTGGTAGGTAGCGCTACCGTCCCCTGCAGTGGGAAAACAATATGGATCCAGTACATCACCCGATAAGATCTAATCAACCGTCAAGTCTCCCCCACACCCGAGTTAACTTTAGGATCTGATATGTCAAGTATACCATGTAACAAGAATAACTACAGGACATGATATGGGTAACATGGTAACAGGACTTGAGTTCTGTTGATAGCATAGAACAATATAACGGGAATCGGGAACAATATAACGGGATCAATATAACGGGAATAATATAACAGGGACAATATAACGGGAAACATGAACAATAGATGTGGAAGTCCACATATAACATATCAACAGCTCTCATGTCCAGTATCGGGAATATCCATATCTTTGTAACAGGAATCAATCATATAACATGAATACGGGAACATAGAATAATAATACCTGTAATATGAACGGGGAATCATATGACAAGAATAGAGAAATCATACATGCATTGGTAACAGGGCTATGGAAACATGACATACATGTGTAACAGTGATATGTAGACATGACATAATATGAAATGCGGTAGTCCGTGCATTGGTCTATCTGTGTACTAGTGGAAGATATATGTGTAGTAAGAATCCGTGTCATATCTATATGTGATAGTGGTAATAATAGTGGTCAGTGTATCATACCATATCCAGTGAACTACGGTATCCGTGTAAGGAGGATATCAGTGCATGTACTAAAGGTGTCTAGCAGTCATGTCTAGTGACAGTGTAGTGTCGTCAAGTATCGTGAATCAGTCTGTGAGCTACTACATGAAGTGATCGTATCCACTAATATGGTGACCTAGTGGTCCGTGGGTCAGTGGCGGTACAGTCATGATATCTGTGACCGAGTTGTCTAGGTCTGTATGTCTTGTTACTATGATTACCTCATATTAAATCTGTAATACCCAGTTCCCGGAATACATACTTAGTTGCGTATTCAGTTTTTCGATCGTATTTTTCGATTTACTTCTTGTATTTGACCGATTTTAGTTTTAAATATCCTTTTCTAATATTTTATATTTTCTAGGATTTTCTGGAATTTTCTCGAATTAAATTGAAAATCTTCAAAACCGGTGTCGACCAGTACCGCTGATCGATTCCCGGATTTTTAATTTACAGACAGATTGGAATTTCTCGAAGAGTCTTTAGACATTTCCTCTTAGAATCATATTTCCTACCTAAATACTTTTTCTGAGGATTTTATGAATTTATGAAAATTCCACCGGAGTCGGTATCGGCCAGTATCCGGGATTTTTAATTTCAAAACAATAAATTATTTCTTCAAACGAATTTCACCATGAGTCTTAGAATATTATTCTTGATTTTTGATAAATTTTTCGAGTCGTTCCGAGATACTTGATTTCGGGACGATTTCGGTATTTTTCGAAATGTTTTCCGCATCCACGACTCAAACCCGGGAATCAGCCTTTTCAATAGTTTCAGTTTTGAGTCCAAGAAAATATCTTCCTTTTTAATTTCTTTTCCTTTTTCCTTTTTCTTTAATTCCTTTCCTTCCTCCACAAGCCACAACTTTTTCTCCAAAATTCCACCAATTTCTACACACTTCCACCAACTTCAACCACAAATATCTCTCTCTCTCTCTCTCTCTCTCTCTTCCATGGCCGGCCAAGATTGGCCAAGAGAAACACCTCACCCCTCCATTTTACAAAAACCCCCTCTCTTTTACATTTTTGGCATCTCCTTCACAAATTCAAAACATATATAAACTCTTCCTTCTCCTTCCTCCTTCATTTTCACTTCACTTCACCAAAGCCTTAGCCTCCACCAAGAGAAGCCTTCACCCTCACCAATTCCTCCTTCATCTCCACCACAACCACAACCACTATAACTTCCTATCTTCATCTCCTTCCTCCTTCAACTCCATTAAACCAACCACAAACTCCAAAACACCACCAAAGCCTTCACCTTCTCCAAACTACCACCACCACACCATCATCTTCTTGAGGCCGGCCACCTCCTTTGGATTGGGGGCCGTGCTCCTCTTCATCATCGGCAAGGCTAAGGCCGGTACCCTCCTTTTGGATTGGGGCCGAGCTTTCTTCGTCGGTAATATCACCGTAGATCTTTCCGGTAATCGTTCGCGATTATTCCGGTGATCGATTTAGTGATATTCGGCGACAAAGATCATTTCGGACGCATAAAGCTTCAAGTATCGGTTTTAGGCGAGTAACTTTACTCGCCAAGACATGGACTTGTAAACTCATTTTTATTATTGTATTTTATGTCGTGCGGTGTGGCTGTACTGTTAGACGCGGAGTTACCTCCTGCGTCTAGGCATTTCCTTAACGCGGCCTTCGCGTTATTATATCGATGCGACGCAAAGCTAAAGCTCGCGTCTGTGTTCTATTTATATTGACATGACGCGGAGTTATACTCACGTCCGCGTTCTCCTCATGCCCTGATTTAAACGCAGGTCACGAGCCTCGCGTTTTGATACCTTCGTGACGTGATCCCCGCGTCTGAGAGCCCCGCGTCT
Source organism: Agave tequilana (assembly GCA_038442645.1). Lineage (NCBI taxonomy): Eukaryota > Viridiplantae > Streptophyta > Magnoliopsida > Asparagales > Asparagaceae > Agave > Agave tequilana. The sequence continues at coordinate 159,641 of JAVJIF010006201.1, forward strand.
GCTACTTTCGCGTCTGCTATGCCCATGTCGATGTTCTTCTTGCATTAACGCGACGCAGAACCCATGTCCGCGTCCGCGTTCACCTCGCGTCCTGACTTGAACGCAGACCTCGCGTTTGCGGCACCTTTGCGACGCGAACCCCGCGTCTGCTATTTTCGCGTCTGCTACTCCCAGACGAATATCACCTCTTGCCATGCTATCTCTTGACACCAGGCATGATACACTTGACTCTTATAATTATCACGATAATGGGAATGATAACCGGACATCATGTTTTATAACTTGATTAAGTGATAGTACGATTGTACTCCTGATATTCCTGACTTGCTCCTGCTCATTCCCGAAATCTGATAATTATCTAAAGAACTCGTAAAATGAGATAACTTGCATCGGGTCGGGGGAAATATGCGGCTATCAATATATGTTCGTGTTTACAGTGGTATTAGGTATGTTGTGCAACTAAACTATCCGGTCTGACCTGTGGGCCTCCAGGCGACCGAGGGGAGTGCTGGCTCCCTCTTCCTGATACCATTATGATAAAGGGCATACATAAGTCCCTCCTGATAGGCCTTGCGGCTGGTTCCGTCACCAAGCAACGGAACACCCTGGACCGTGGTCCCGGGCAAGCACGGGACCCACTGTAAACATAGTTCATTGATACCCCCGCTGGTTTCCAATAACAACCTTGCTTTACTCGGATATGGATCTATGTGCGCTGGGACGCTAGTTCACATAGCTAGATATCAAGGTAAGACAAGTAATAATAATAAAAGACGCTAACTGTGGATCCGTTGTACACGCCTGGATTACGGGGACATGAGATAAAGGTATATAGATGAGGGTTTCCTTGTTTGGATTATTCCTTCGAGGTACTAGTCTCATAGAGCCGTAACCTAAACTTGTACAACGTCTTTTCAACTCTAAATTGTTGTGCTTCCATTACTTGCTGGCTGAATATTTATTATACTGTTCCAACTCCCTGCTCTTGTCTCTTTGCCACTCGGCTGTAACCTGATCATTTGTTTGGGAGGTCCTGACTCCCTTGAATTTGTATGTTCAGGTTCCGGAGCTTGGATTGAAGTGGAGCCGTCCACAGAAGATCAAGCTTTCCTTGTTGAGCAGGCCGACTAGTTCGGTTTCTCTCGTGCCAGACTTTTCTCTTCGACTCACGGGATCCTCATCCAACTCGTGAGCATCTTGTGTTCATATTGTAAATCGTACTTTTGGACATGGTTGTGATATAAGACACATGTATTGTGTAATAGTATATCATATCCTGTGATAACTTTGTAATTTGTACTTCTTAAGTTGGCATATGAATGAATACCACGCTTTGTAGTACTCTGATTCTTGCTTGTACTAATGCTTAGCGTATATACGTGAGGGTATTTCTGACCTGCGTATATACGTCGCAGTGACGTCCCCGTACCGTGGGATCGGGGCGTTACAGGTTGGTATCAGAGCCTAGGCTCTCACACCTATAGTACAATCAAGCAGCAAATTAATGGAATTTGCTATTGCCAACTACAATGTACAAAGTTATCTAGTCCTTCTTGATTCATTCCCTTATGTCCTAAAATCCTTCCATTTTTTCAGCTCTTTCCAGTCATCTTTTACCAACTAAGTATGGATAGAAGGACGAGTCGTAACAACTCAGGACAAGTATCAAACGGACCCACGGGAGAGAATGCCGATATTCTGAGGGTTATCCAGATGATGGTGGAAAATCAGCAACAACAGACAGAACTCTTCCGGCAAGAGTTAGCAGCTCCTAAAGAACAAAGGCCGGGGAACATATCCGACTTTCGACGGTTGCAACCAGCCATTTTTACAGGAGGAGAGAAACCATTGGATGCTGAACAATGGCTGATCGACACCACAGATCTGTTGAACGCAGCTCGAGTTCCAAAGGAAAATCAAGTAGAGGTTGCAAAGATTCAACTAAAGGATGTAGCCAGAACCTGGTGGCTAGCTGAGGAGGCAAGATTAGAAAAACCTGTCTCCTGGGACCAATTCTCTAAAAGTTTCTATAGTAGGTTCTTTCCTGCCACAGCTCAGAAAGAAATGGAAGAACAGTTCATCCGACTTCAGCAATGGAATCGGTCCGTGGATGAGTATGCCGCGGAATTTTTAAGACTTAGCCGCTTTGCTCCATACATGGTGACTGATGAGGAGAAGCGAGCAAGTAGATTCCAACAGGGCTTACAAATGGACATTCAAGTCTTCTTAATGCCCCAACAGCCGAAAACTTATTCCGAAGTCCTCACCATAGCTCGGGAAGTGGAGCGTGGACTGGAGAAGAAGAAATTGAACCTGATAAGGAACCAGGCCATGAAGAGGCCATTCCCACAAATGGGGAGAGGAGGTCCATTCAGAGCAGCAAAAGCTCCAATAATGAGACGACCATTCCGACCAGCTCCTTTCCAGATGGCCCAACCCCAGATGGCCCAACCAGGTCCTATTTGTCACTTTTGCCTGAAACCAGGTCACTCTCAACAAAATTGCCGTAGGGCAAATGGATTGTGCCTGATATGTGGTTCCCGTGACCATACCATAGAAGTCTGTCCCCACAAAAGAATGGGAATAGCCAACCAAACCCTGCCAGCACTTCCAGGGCCAATTGGACAGAGGAACCAGGGACCAATGGTTAGGAGAGCTCTTCCCCCTCCTCCACAACAAGCTATTCGCCCAGTCCAAAGAGGAGTTAAGACTGCAGCAGGACGTGGAAGGGGACAAGCTTACAATTTGACGGAAGAAGAGGCCGAGGCTTCTGAGGAAGTGATAACAGGTAAAATCATGGTACACTCAAAACCTGTTCTAGCCCTTTTCGATTCAGGTGCTTCCCATTGTTACATCTCAGATCATTTTGTTGCATTGCATTCGATACCTGTTAAAACTTTAGACCACCAATGGGAGATTAGTAAAGGGAATGGAGTAGTCATATCTACTAAGGTTTGTACTGATTGCCCCGTAGAACTCTGTAACAGAACATTGGCCATAGATATGCTCGTACTGGATACCAAAGGGTACGACGTAATCTTAGGCATGACCTGGCTAAGCAAATACTATGCAGTGCTTGACTGTCGGGAGAAGAGAATTGAGTTCAGAATTCCACGTCAGCCGGAATTTCAATTTAACGGGGAACCCAAGGCTGTCAAGAGAAAAACTCGGATGGCTACTGCTGAGATTCAGAAGAATAAAGTACCGGTTTGGGATGAATTCCCGGAAGTATTTGCTGAAATTTCAGGACTCCCACCTGACAGAATGATTGAATTCTCCATTGAGACTATTCCAGGAACAGTTCCATTATCCAAAGCTCCGTACAGAATGGCACCCACTGAGTTAGAGATTCTAAAGAAACAGCTGCAAGAATACTCTGATAAGGGATTAATTCGACCAAGTGCTTGACCATGGGGAGCTCCAGTACTATTGGCAAACAAAAAGGATGGTGGTAAACGGTTATGTATCGACTATAGAGAATTGAACAAAGTTACCATCAAGAACAAGTATCCCTTACCAAGGATTGATGACCTGTTTGACCAACTACATGGAGCCCGAGTATTCTCTAAATTAGATTTACAATCAGGTTATCATCAGCTAAAGGTGAAGAAAGAAGATATTCCGAAGACGGCATTCAGAACCCGTTATGGCCACTATGAATTTCTAGTTATGCCTTTCGGAGTCACCAATGCCCCTGCAGTTTTCATGGATTTGATGAACAGAGTGTTCTCGCCATATTTGGATCAGTTCGTAGTTGTCTTTATAGATGACATCTTGATCTATTCAAAGAACAACCGAGAGCATGCAGAACACTTGAGGATAGTATTACAGACTCTCAAACAAGAACAACTTCATGCTAAGCAGAGCAAGTGTGACTTCTGGTTAGACCGTATAGCCTTCCTTGGACACATGATTTCAGAAGAAGGAATTTCAGTTGATCCCAGCAAAATCCAGGCAGTAAAGGACTGGCCAATTCCAAGGACAGTGACTGAAATTAAGAGTTTTATTGGACTAGCCGGATATTACAGACGCTTTGTCCAAGATTTCTCCAAGATTGCAGCCCCGTTAACAAAGCTCACCCGAAAAGGAGAAAGGTATATATGGACAGAGGAATGTACTGCAGCATTTGAGCAATTAAAGCAAAGACTCATTACAGCTCCAATCTTAAGGACTCCCTCAGGAAGAGGAGGGATGGTCATATACAGTGATGCATCCGGAAAAGGCCTGGGGTGTGTACTAATGCAACATGATCATGTCATAGCTTATGCATCCAGGCAACTGAAGCCTCATGAGCGAAATTACCCAACTCATGACTTAGAGCTGGCAGCAGTAATATTCGCATTAAAGATCTGGAGGCATTATCTTCTGGGAGACAAAGTGTTAATCTACACAGATCACAAGAGTCTTAAGTATATTTTCACACAGAAGGAATTAAACATGAGACAGAGACGGTGGCTTGAATTAATGGCGGATTATGATATAGACTTGCAATATCATCCAGGCAAAGTCAATACGGTACCAGATGCCTTGAGCAGGAAGCCAGAAAATAGAATGCTAGTCCAAATTACTCAACAGAAAGAGTTAATTCAAGACATCATAAGATTGGACTTAATGTTAGTACAAGGAACTGATAAGGCAGGACAGTTAATGACCTTTCAGATTCAGTCAACCCTGATGAATGAGATTAAAGAAGCTCAAAAGAAAGACCCCAGATTACAGAAATTCAGAGCTCAAGTAGAAGCTGGATTGAGAACAGATATCCATATTCATACGGATGATGCACTATACTTTGGTAACAGAATTTGTGTTCCCCAAGGAGAAGTTCGACAGAAAATTCTAGCAGAAGCAGACAGTTCAGCCTATTCCATACACCCAGGGGGAACTAAAATGTATCAAGATATAAAGAAACAGTTTTGGTGGAATGCTATGAAAAGAGAGATAGCCCAGTATGTAGCAAAGTGCTTAGTTTGTCAGCAGATAAAGATAGAACATCAAAGAACAGCTGGACTTCTACAACCCTTACCGATACCTGAATGGAAGTGGGAACATATCACTATGGATTTTGTCACGGCACTACCTCGCAGTCCTAAGGGTAATAATGCAGTTTGGGTAATCATTGATCGCCTCACAAAATCAGCTCACTTCATACCATTCAGGGTAGGTCAAACAACAGAAGTCTTGGCAGACAAATACATGAAGGAAATAGTTCGTCTACATGGAGTTCCGGTTAGCATCGTATCAGATAGAGACACAAGATTCCGATCGCATTTCTGGGAAAGTCTCCAAGAAAGTCTAGGAACTCGTCTGAAATTCAGTACTTCATATCACCCCCAGACAGACGGACAATCTGAACGAACTATCCAAATTCTTGAAGACATGCTAAGAGCCTGCATGATTGAATTCAAGGGATCATGGGAAGACTATCTTCATCTGGCAGAATTCTCTTATAATAACAGTTATCAGGCCAGTATCAAGATGGCACCGTTTGAGGCATTATATGGCAGAAAATGTAGATCACCAATTTGTTGGGACGAAGTCGGTGAGAGGAGACTTTTGGGGCCAGAGATCCTAATTCAGACAACAGACAAAGTTCGAATCATTAGAGATCACCTCCGGGCAGCACAGAGCCGACAGAAAAGTTGGGTTGACACAAAGAGAAGACCATTGGAATTTAGGACAGGTGACCATGTGTTTTTAAAGATATCACCCACCAAAGGGGTAATCCGGTTCGGTACTCGTGGAAAGCTTAGCCCAAGATACATCGGCCCATTCGAAATTTTGGATCGTGTGGGAGATGTGTCCTACCGATTGGCATTACCTCCATCTTTAGACGGAGTACACAATGTATTCCACGTATCACAGTTGAGGAAGTATGTCAAGGATGAGAATCATATCCTAGATCACTCCGAACTGGAACTACAACCAGATCTGTCCTATCAAGAGCAACCGATGGCCATTTTGGATAAAAGTGTTAAGACCTTGAAGAATAAGGCAATACCATTAGTGTTGGTTTCTTGGAATAGGCATGTGCCAGGAGAGGCCACGTGGGAACGAGAGGATGTTATCCGTGAACGTTATCCTCAACTATTCACAACTTAAGTTGGTAAAATTCCTTCTCTCTATCCTTCTCTACCGTCACCTTCCCCTTCCTGAAATTTCGAGGACGAAATTTTTTGTAAGGTGGATGGATTGTAATACCCAGTTCCCGGAATACATACTTAGTTGCGTATTCAGTTTTTCGATCGTATTTTTCGATTTACTTCTTGTATTTGACCGATTTTAGTTTTAAATATCCTTTTCTAATATTTTATATTTTCTAGGATTTTCTGGAATTTTCTCGAATTAAATTGAAAATCTTCAAAACCGGTGTCGACCAGTACCGCTGATCGATTCCCGGATTTTTAATTTACAGACAGATTGGAATTTCTCGAAGAGTCTTTAGACATTTCCTCTTAGAATCATATTTCCTACCTAAATACTTTTTCTGAGGATTTTATGAATTTATGAAAATTCCACCGGAGTCGGTATCGGCCAGTATCCGGGATTTTTAATTTCAAAACGATAAATTATTTCTTCAAACGAATTTCACCATGAGTCTTAGAATATTATTCTTAATTTTTGGTAAATTTTGCGAGTCGTTCCGAGATACTTGATTTCGGGACGATTTCGGTATTTTTCGAAATGTTTTCCGCATCCACGACTCAAACCCGGGAATCAGCCTTTTCAACAGTTTCACTTTTGAGTCCAAGAAAATATCTTCCTTTTTAATTTCTTTTCCTTTTTCCTTTTTCTTTAATTCCTTTCCTTCCTCCACAAGCCACAACTTTTTCTCCAAAATTCCACCAATTTCTACACACTTCCACCAACTTCAACCACAAATATCTCTCTCTCTCTCTCTTCCATGGCCGGCCAAGATTGGCCAAGAGAAACACCTCACCCCTCCATTTTACAAAAACCCCCTCTCTTTTACATTTTTGGCATCTCCTTCACAAATTCAAACCTATATAAACTCTTCCTTCTCCTTCCTCCTTCATTTTCACTTCACTTCACCAAAGCCTTAGCCTCCACCAAGAGAAGCCTTCACCCTCACCAATTCCTCCTTCATCTCCACCACAACCACAACCACTATAACTTCCTATCTTCATCTCCTTCCTCCTTCAACTCCATTAAACCAACCACAAACTCCAAAACACCACCAAAGCCTTCACCTTCTCCAAACTACCACCACCACACCATCATCTTCTTGAGGCCGGCCACCTCCTTTGGATTGGGGGCCGTGCTCCTCTTCATCATCGGCAAGGCTAAGGCCGGTACCCTCCTTTTGGATTGGGGCCGAGCTTTCTTCGTCGGTAATATCACCGTAGATCTTTCCGGTAATCGTTCGCGATTATTCCGGTGATCGATTTAGTGATATTCGGCGACAAAGATCATTTCGGACGCATAAAGCTTCAAGTATCGGTTTTAGGCGAGTAACTTTACTCGCCAAGACATGGACTTGTAAACTCATTTTTATTATTGTATTTTATGTCGTGCGGTGTGGCTGTACTGTTAGACGCGGAGTTACCTCCTGCGTCTAGGCATTTCCTTAACGCGGCCTTCGCGTTATTATATCGATGCGACGCAAAGCTAAAGCTCGCGTCTGTGTTCTATTTATATTGACATGACGCGGAGTTATACTCACGTCCGCGTTCTCCTCATGCCCTGATTTAAACGCAGGTCACGAGCCTCGCGTTTTGATACCTTCGTGACGCGATCCCCGCGTCTGAGAGCCCCGCGTCTGCTACTTTCGCGTCTACTATGCCCATGTCGATGTTCTTCTTGCATTAACGCGACGCAGAACCCATGTCCACGTCCGCGTTCACCTCGCGTCCTGACTTGAACGCAGACCTCGCGTTTGCGGCACCTTTGCGACGCGAACCCCGCGTCTGCTATTTTCGCGTCTGCTACTCCCAGACGAATATCACCTCTTGCCATGCTATCTCTTGACACCAGGCATGATACACTTGACTCTTATAATTATCACGATAATGGGAATGATAACCGGACATCATGTTTTATAACTTGATTAAGTGATAGTACGATTGTACTCCTGATATTCCTGACTTGCTCCTGCTCATTCCCGAAATCTGATAATTATCTAAAGAACTCGTAAAATGAGACAACTTGCATCGGGTCGGGGGAAATATGCGGCTATCAATATATGTTCGTGTTTACAGTGGTATTAGGTATGTTGTGCAACTAAACTATCCGGTCTGACCTGTGGGCCTCCAGGCGACCGAGGGGAGTGCTGGCTCCCTCTTCCTGATACCATTATGATAAAGGGCATACATAAGTCCCTCCTGATAGGCCTTGCGGCTGGTTCCGTCACCAAGCAACGGAACACCCTGGACCGTGGTCCCGGGCAAGCACGGGACCCACTGTAAACATAGTTCATTGATACCCCCGCTGGTTTCCAATAACAACCTTGCTTTACTCGGATATAGATCTATGTGCGCTGGGACGCTAGTTCACATAGCTAGATATCAAGGTAAGACAAGTAATAATAATAAAAGACGCTAACTGTGGATCCGTTGTACACGCCTGGATTACGGGGACATGAGATAAAGGTATATAGATGAGGGTTTCCTTGTTTGGATTATTCCTTCGAGGTACTAGTCTCATAGAGCCGTAACCTAAACTTGTACAACGTCTTTTCAACTCTAAATTGTTGTGCTTCCATTACTTGCTGGCTGAATATTTATTATACTGTTCCAACTCCCCTGCTCTTGTCTCTTTGCCACTCGGCTGTAACCTGATCATTTGTTTGGGAGGTCCTGACTCCCTTGAATTTGTATGTTCAGGTTCCGGAGTTTGGATTGAAGTGGAGCCGTCCACAGAAGATCAAGCTTTCCTTGTTGAGCAGGCCGACTAGTTCGGTTTCTCTCGTGCCAGACTTTTCTCTTCGACTCACGGGATCCTCATCCAACTCGTGAGCATCTTGTGTTCATATTGTAAATCGTACTTTTGGACATGGTTGTGATATAAGACACATGTATTGTGTAATAGTATATCATATCCTGTGATAACTTTGTAATTTGTACTTCTTAAGTTGGCATATGAATGAATACCACGCTTTGTAGTACTCTGATTCTTGCTTGTACTAATGCTTAGCGTATATACGTGAGGGTATTTCTGACCTGCGTATATACGTCGCAGTGACGTCCCCGTACCGTGGGATCGGGGCGTTACAAAATCAGGAAATACCTAACAATCTTCTAGGTGATTCCTAATTCAATGACCGTCCAATCATGACCAGTGAATAATGAATAATTACCGTCTTTTATCCATAATTACAATATATCAAGCAATGGCACTAAACATGGTAAAATATAATTTATAAAATAAAAACACTCACAAACTGGCCATAATACTGTAGTTCTCTTCCCCACGATCGCAACGGATCCAGAATCGCCCGAATCGGAGTCCGGATGCTCCCGATATCGCCCGAATACCCAAAACCAAGAGAAAAAGTTAGTTACGTAAGAACAGAAATTATTTAGGGGGCTATTTGTAATTTTATAGGGGCCTAAAAGTAATTTAAAATATTACAGGGGTTAAAATGAAATTGTACCTTTAAGGGGCGGGTTTGGGTGTAAACGGGTCGGGTTTGGGTTTGAACCCGTACCCAAACCCATTATTGGGTTTCACCCAATTGGGCAACAGCAGCAGCAGCCATGCGGCTGCTGCTGCCGCCCGAGTGCGGTCGCAGCCTGGGCACGGCCGCCGCCCGCGCGCCCCCGCCGGCGCGGCCGCCCGCCGGCGCCGCTGCCCCGCTGGCACCGGCGTTGCTCCGGCGCCCCAGGCCGGGGCTCCGCCGCGAGAGGGGAGGAGAAGAAGAGAAGGCGGGGCCGGTGCCCCCACCTCCGCCCGCGCCGCCCGGCGCAGCCGGCCAGCCCTGGCCGGCCTCCGGCGCCGTCGGCCCGGCCTGCCGGTGGCCGGCGTGCCACCGGCCACTTCCGGCAGAAGATTCGCAGAGAGAGAGTGAGAAAGTAGAGAGAAAGAGAGGGAGGAGAGAGAGAGAATTGGGAGAGAGGAAGAGAGAGAGGTTTTGGGAGAGTGAGATAGAGAATAGAGGAGAGAGGAGGGATGGGTTTTAAAAGAAAGAGAGAGAAAAAGAGAGGCGGTGGAGGGGAACTCTCTGGACGAAACCAGAGAAGAGAAGAAGGAGAAGGAAAAGAAAAGAAAAAGAAAAGAAAAAGGAGTTAAATAATTAAATATTATTATTTAATACAGCCCAAAATGCGACCAGTTCTGAACGGTGCCCAAAAATTACAGAAAATAGAGGATAATATCCTGAGACGTAATATGAAAACGGTTTGTCGAAACTCAATCCGATTTGTAAATTAAAAATCCCGGAGTGTCTGGCCGATACGGGCGACACCGGTTTTGCCCGGATTTCGATAAATTCAGAAAAATCCCCAAAAATACCCAAACGTAGCTCATGTGATTTTAAGACACCTGGAGAAAGCGGATTCTCAAAAATCTACTCCATTTGTGAAAGAAAAATCGTAAGGCCGGTTATCGGTATCGGTATCGGTCGACACCGACAACGGAGATTCTCCAAAATAAATAAGAAAAATTCCAGAAATTTCTGAAACATCTCAAATATTAGAAAATGATTTTTGAAACTGAAATCGGCTCAATCGGACTACCACGAAGGTCAAATCAATTTTGTACGTCGTATCGCGTACCGATACGGTAATACGTACACCGGGGATCAGGGGGTTACATTTCTCAATGGTAGAAAATCCTTTAACTACAGTGAGGTGTCTGCTGCACTTGTGAGTTATGAAGTAAGGAGACAGAATAGATTGTCTTCTTCGGGAAGCACAACAGTAGAGGCATTGGCGGTAAGAGGCAGAAATTCTAATAGGAAGGGAAGAGATGATCTGGGAAGGTCGAAGTCCAGATCAGACTTCAGAAATTTGAATCAGTGCGCCTTTTGCAAGGAACTAGGGCACTGAAAAGTTGATTGCCCGAAGGCCAAAGGTAAGAAGATGGAGTCAAAACACCGAGGCGAATCTCGCACAGGCTGATGGATCTGATGAAGACTTATCGGTTTGCTCTCTCTCTTTTACTACTCCTACTGTTGACTATTCAGATAATGCTGAGTGGATCTTGGATACCTGAGCTACCTATCATGTATGCCCGGACATGGCCTGGTTTTCTAGCTTTGAGAAGTTAGATGGATGTTACACGGTCATGGGTGATAATCATCCGTGTAATATAAAAGGGATGGGTACAGTCCGTATCAAGATGGAAGATGGGATAGTACGAGAATTGAAGGAGGTGAGGTATGTACCTCAACTCAAAAGGAATCTTATCTCTGTTGGCACTTTAGAAGCATTGGGTCTTGTGATATCTGTACGAGATGGTGTTCTCAAGATGATCAAAGGCTCGATGGTGGTGATGAAGGGCGTCCGCCGGGACAATCTCTACTACTTGAAGGGCAGTACGGTTACAGGTCAGGTGGAGACTTCTAGTTCTTCAGATGATGGTTGTACGAAGGTCTGGCAGGTGAAGGTCGGACATGGAGGTGAAAAGTCTTTGCAAACTCATGTAAAGAAGGGATCATTGGAAAGTGCTGCTACCTGCAACTTGGAAGGTGAACAAAGCGTTCTGGACAAGAAGGTGAAATTCAGCATCAGTACTCACCGCTCAGAAGGTCTTCTTGATTGTGTTCACGTAAGCGTTTGGGGACCTGCTCTTGGGGTCACAGGTATTTTGTCTCTTTTATTGATAGTTTATCTAGGCATTGTTGGTTATATCCCATGAGATAAAGGTGTGAAGTCCTAGATATGTTGGTGAAATGGAGAGGAAGAATGAAGAAGCAGATTGGTAGGAAGATCAAGGAGCTACAGATTGATAATGTTGGAAGAGACATGAACCAATTCCTACGATTTGGCCAGAATACCAGTATTGCTTCTCACTTCACAGAAGGTATAAATGGGTTGGCTAAGGAAGTAAACCGTTCCTTGCTGGAGAAGGTTCGGTGGTTGTTGTCTAATGCAAGATTAGACAAATCGTTTTGGGCTGAGACGATTGTGTATGCTAGCTATCTCATAAATGGATTGACTGCGATAGGAGGTAAAACTCTATTAGAAATTTGGTCTGGGAAAGCTGCTCAAGCTCATGGTTTGCTGCGAAAATTTGGAAGTCCGACCTACTTCAGTGCCAAGGATGGCAAGGTGAATCCACGAGCAAAGAGGTTTGTGTTTTTAGGTGTCAAAAGGAATATAAAAGGCTACAGGTTGTGGGACCCTGAAAACAAGAAGATTGTGTTGAGTAAGCATGTCACATTTGATGAGACTTCAGTGTTGAAATCTACCATCTCTCAGCAGGTGGAGAGGACGGAGACCAAGGAAGTATCGCAGCGGGTGGAGGTTGATGCTACTCCACCATCTCCAGTTGGTTCGGTATCAGTGAAGACTTCACCGGATGTGACACCGGGTGGAGATCATATAGCCAGGGTTGATACTGAACAGCTTGAAGACATTGATGAGAATGTCGAGTTGTTTGCAGCCATTGGAACCAAGGTAAAACCACGCTCGTGGGTAAAGAAGCATGAATCTCAAGCTTGTAATCGCGACAAGCTAAAGTTAAAGGCCGTTGTTCTCCATGATGGTCATGAGGAGGTTCATATGACTCAGCCAGATAGTTTCACTGCTGAAGATTCAGGTACAAGTGCTTGAGCTTGATGGAGCTTATTTGAATGAACTACGGTTGGCTTGATCCTTTGGGTAAGGTACGTAGGCAGCCGTAAAGGCGCGGCCACATTTAGTGATGCAACCCATATGAAGCTATTTGGTTCTCGAGAAGCTGATTGGAACTTCACGTAGAGGTGAAGAGTTGTGGCCTATTGGATATTCACGTAGAGGTGAAGAGACTTCACGTAGAGGTAAAGTGTTGTGGCTAGTTGATCTTCACGTAGAGGTGAAGCATTGTGATCTCGATGAACAGGTTGATCTTCTGGTGAGAAGATGGTTGAGCTTGCATAGGAGGGGGGTGCATCCACTTTGTTGAAGCCAATGATGGTGTTCGGTGTGCTCTACTCAGACTTGGTTGGACCGTCAGCTGAAGACATGTAGACTAGATAGAGCTAATCAGCTGGAGAGTCAGTGTTGGCTCATGATGAGTTCTTCGTGAGGTCATGTAGTTGCTGAGTTGGAGACACGTTCGGTGATCGGCATGTATGAAAGTTCTCCTAAGGTGAAGTGTAGGGAAGGCATGTGTGGTGCATTCCAGTTGGATAGCTGAGCTACAGATTTCAAGCCGAGATCGTGTGTCGATTTCGTCGAGATCGTGTGTCGATCTCGTCCGGAGCGCGCAAGCCGAGATCGTGTGTCGATTTCGCCCGAAGCGCGCAAGCCGAGATCGTGTGTCGATTTCGCCGAGATCGTGTGTCGATGTCGCCAGGTGATAGAATGGAGTTCGTTAGAGATCGGCTCAGATTTGAAAAATCTTCACCGAGGTGGAGAATTGTGGGAGAGAGGAGATAGAGGAGTAGAGGAAGTTAGCACAAAGAACGAAAATCAAACGAGCGAGAAACAGCGCATTGAGCAGGTCAGATTGTGCTTCCGGTCGACCGTCCGGTCGACCGGTGGAGAAGGCTGGTCGACCGCTCGGTCGACCGGTGTGCACAAGGTTAGCCCGGTCGACCGCCTAATCGACCGTGGCAGAGAGCAGTCGACCGGCCGGTCGACCGACAGGCGCGTTTTGACTTTCCTTTTGGGATTCGGATTCCTTTTCTGGATGGGATCGAATCCAATCTGGGTTTCCTTAAATCCAGGGACTCTGTGGTTATAAATAGGGGCCAGAGCCCTCATGTATTGTATCCCTAAGAATTCCCTTAAGTTTCCCTCTGTATTAGTTTGTATTGATTGTTGAATCAATAAAATCTCTCTCTCCCTTACCCCGAGGACGTAGGCACGTTGCCGAACCTCGTTAAATATTGTGTTGATTGCTTTTCTCTGTTGTTCGTTGTTCCTTTCGTGTTGGTTGCTTCTCCGGCTGCATCAAGTCTCCGCCAGGTGGGCAGATTCCTCGGAGAGATTATTGTCCCGTGCGCACAACAGTAAGCAGGGCAGCTATCCAGACAAAAGGAATCAGAAATAATTCTGAAATTTCTGAATATCTCTGGGCAAGACTGGAAAAAGGCCTAGCATTAATGCAACCAAATGGAACTAAATCAAAATAAACAAGAACACCTCAGGGATTTGAAACATAAACATCTAAATCAGAAAAAAATAATCTGATCGGGGGACATCAATGTCATGAGAGAAATCGAATTGAGTCTGTATTTATTTTTTGAGTCTAGTGTGTTTTTTATTTTATTTTATTTAGTTTTTTTTTAATATTTAGTCTCACATCGTTTATGTGGTGAAAAATCAAGATTTATAGTCTTATTTAAGATTTTATTGCTTTCAATAAAAATATATTAGAAATTTGAAAAAAAATTGTTTTGTGTTTTTTCCCCCCTTGAGGGATGTATTGCCCATGGGATGAGTGCATGGCATGAGATCTTTCGAGTTGAGAGACCTTCTCATATATCTTTTAGATAGTCATGAGTCCTCTATTATTTCTTTCACCCCTCATCTTTTTTACAAAATCCTTAGACGCCTTTTTTGTTTCACATCAATTTGGTATCAGAGTATGGTTAGAAAAAAATAATGAGTGATGAAATTAAAATTGTAATATAATTTTCTTGTGAAAAGATCTCTGAGGTGAAGTCGGTGTAATTTTATTTAAATTATCATTGTTTCTTTCTTTTCATCTCTTTTGTCAAATAATCTCACTCATTTTTTTAAAACAAATTTTAAAAAAATTACAAAATCTTTTCAATCTCCTTATTATCTCTTATCTTATCTCAAATCACCACGCATCTCAAATCCCAACCATAATTCAAAAATCCTAACACCAAATCAAATCCTCAGCCACAATTTCAAATCTTTAGTACAAATTCAAAACCAAAATGTTTT
This sequence comes from Agave tequilana, assembly GCA_038442645.1. NCBI lineage: Eukaryota > Viridiplantae > Streptophyta > Magnoliopsida > Asparagales > Asparagaceae > Agave > Agave tequilana. The sequence continues at coordinate 174,658 of JAVJIF010006201.1, forward strand.
TTAAAAAAAGAAAGAAGGCCCCCTCGTTTTTTTCCTCTTCTCTTTCTCTTTTTTTTTCTCCCCTCCCCAGGAGAATAGTAACATCAGACATCAACAAGCACAAGTCATTCGGATCAACAATTGTGAATCACAAGCATCAATAAGTCAACAGTACAAGATGAATATCTGAGAACTGGCTTCTCAATAGCAATTTCAAATTCAGATCCAGTGTCGAATCACCATCACCTCATGTATACTCAACGGAGTCGAGTTCTTTCCACCAGTGAGAATGATGAGGACATCAATGTCATGAGAGAAATCGAATTGAGTTTGTATTTTCATTTTGAGTTTAGTGTGTTTTTAATTTAATTTAATTTTATTTTATTTTATTTTCATGTCTAGGCCCACATCGATTATGTGGGGAAAACCCAAGACTTGTAGGCCTATTTAAAAGTTCTATTATTTTCAATAAAAATATACTAAAAATTTGAAAAAAAAATTGTTTTGAGAGTTTTTCTCTTGAGGGGCGTATTGCCCATGGTGATGTGTGAAACTCTAGCTATGAAACCAAGCGTACAGGTGTGAGGTGTGAAGCGGCGTGAGATGTCTTCTCATATATCCCTTAGGTAACTATGAGTCATTTATTTTTTTCATCCCTCATCTTTTTCCAAATCCTTAGACTCCTTTTTGTTTCACATCATAATCAATAACAGAGTTATTACAAATTTATAGAGAATCCTGATTTTTGAAAAATAATCTAATATCCGCAAAAAAGCACACATAATCATAGAAAATTGAACCATAACTTGCACCAGTTCCAAAATCATCAAAGTCAGAAAATAAGGAAGAACTAAACTTAGAACTTGAGTAACAAGAGGAATTTTTCATTACAAGGACCCTCTCTAAAACTCAAACTGAGCCATGACAGAAACAAGGTACCCTATCTTCTTGCAGCATACAAACAAGAAAAAAACTGAGAGATGAACAGAGCCCATCATTTTGTTATGCATTAGGAGTAATGTCTTAAGGCTTTTGATGATGGAGATGAACCTTGAACTGGAGAATTAGAGCCCCAAGTCCCAATGGTGACATGTTCTTCTTCCTTCTGCTCTTTTCGACTCGCACCAACAATAGCAGAGAACGCTTCAGTGAGGATCTTGGCCTTGATCTGGCCCCTTTTGGGCAGGGGCTTCCCACTTGGTTTCTTCTCAAAGCTGTGAACTTGGCAAGCTGTTGCCATTGCTGAAGTGAGCTTGTGCCTGAGATTTGGAGTGAAGATGGAGGCAACGGGGGGATGCGTTTTATAGGAGAAAGTGGGACCCACCCACTCCACTCCACTCCACTCCCTCCCAGTTTGGATTGCTTGGCATCTAAGGTTGGATGGGGTGTGGGAGAATGTTCTTGGTTTCTTTTCATGGAAGACTCCACTTTTGGGGTGAGAGAATTAGATCTTTGCAACTTTATTCCATATGGAGATGATCATCAAACCCAATTTCATTGTTCAAACTAATACTCAATTACCTACCATACTGAACATATCATTGAACTTTGGTCTCTAGCAGTTAGTTTGTAGTCAGATTGGTGGTACTTTTTTGTTTCTTTTTTTTTTTTTTCCAGCGCTTGTGAGTGCAGTTTGCTAGTTAGCTCAAAAAGATTTTTACTTTTTAACTTGTATAATATATTTCGTTAAAAACTTATTAATGAAATGTGAGAGATCTGGGTTGGTTCGCTGATTATTTAAAAAAAATTTAATTGCAGGCTAAAGAAAAATGAGTAGAAGGAATATTTGTGTTCGGACCTAGAGGGCCCACTTCTAAAATAAATAAAAAGAGAGAGCGGGCGAGAGAGGATAAAAAAAATGAATAGAAAAAGTGAGCCACGTGGAAGCGCCACTGTCGCTGATTATATCAAGGCATCGCCATTGCTTGCGTCACCGTGATGACGCAAGCATGCTGAGTAAGCTTCTCTTCTTAAGTACCTTAATTTCTAGTTTTAAGCACGTGAGAGATGATAATAAGCATCATTAATTGTTAATTCATTTGTTAGGATTAGGATTATCCTAATCTCATTTATCACTGGACAAATGATCGATGATGATGTTGTAACTTCGACTGAGAGGGGTGGAGGATAAAAATGAACTATCCATCCGAACCTTAAAAGGGGAAGAGTTTGTTAGCGGGAAAGCAAGTTAGTCTGCCGGTAACACTTTTCGATCTTAAGAGAGAGATTCAGGCTTGATTTTTAGAGCCTTCGTTTAAAAGATTGGCTTGAGTAATTGTGGAGAGAAATTCTCAGGGTATTTCTCGATACCACAAGTTGTAAGTGAGTTTGTAAGCGAATAAACAGATGTAAGCAGTCGTAGCCAACATGAAATTACATGAAAAACTCGAAAGGAAAAAAATCAGAGAGAGAGATTTCATTATAGGTCTAAGGATTACAATAAATTCAGTAAGGTGATCTGCGATTATCAGGCATAGGGTTTTCATATCAACAACCGTAAACCACTAGAGTTTTGGGTAATCAATTGTGAACTATTCAAACTCTATTCTCGACGGAGAAGGGTGAGCTGTCTTTGTGGGTGAGGAGATCTCACACTCCCATAACTGTATGATTCACATGTTATGGTCTCCTTGTAACCGTTCAGATCACTTCGCTTGATTGTAGGATCACCATGCAGAGATATCCGTCACTATTCATAACTCCCCACATTGACATAGGAGCGTTACAATGTTTAGAACGTGAGGATGAAATAGAAGCGTAGTCTGATCCATGAATCACAGGGATCGTGCTATCCAGCTGTAAGTAGCGCGGGAGTAGCGGGCTCAGAAGGGACTTTGAGTCAGAGCCTTGAGTAGCTCCGAGAAGGATCTTTACGCCAATAGGAGAGGATCTTTGTATCGGTCATTGCGTCTCCGAAAGTCGTGCGACTCAGGGTGATATCTGATTCGATGTGGGCTCGGGGTGAGGCCTGAGGCTTTACTCTTGGGCCCATGTCAGGCTTGTAAGTGAGTTCAGCTTACTGGCAGAGAAGTGGAGCCTCCAGATGTCTGGACACATGTCGTGATCCTGACGAAGGTCAAACTCTGATCACTACCGTAATATATATGTTATGACTGGAGCTTCTTTCATTTTATTTTATCATGATTCAATGTGATTTTTTCAAACAAGAATTGTGGAAAGTAAGATACAGGAGAATGTATAGTTTCTCATTATGCAGTAAAAAGAGTTACGGCACTAGTTCATTAACAAGGCAATCTTTTTTAGTGTCATATAAAATCTCAAGGGGGCCCATTAACAAGTCACTTTCCATCCAGCCATTTTGCATTAAAAATAAATTAATAATATGTGTGAATTCGAAAAAGATAAAGAGAGAAAAAGAAGAAGGCAAAAAAAAAAAAAAAAAAGGGGAGCCACAAGGAACCAGCCATTGCATCATCTTGCTGACCTAAGCTTCTGTCTCCTCTCTCAAGTGAGCAAGTGATGTTATCTCCAATTTCTTGATTGCAATTTGCAAAAGTTGCAGTCTTGGTGTCAGCTTGTTCTGCTGTGTGACTGTCAGCTGTCCAATGTTGAATGTTGACTGTTGAGATTGCTGATTAATTGTTAAAGTTGATCAAATATAGTTAACAACAGAGCTTTTACCTTTTCTTTTTAGGGATTGTCTGTTTTGAGAAAAAGAGAGGAAAAAGTGCAAGTAAATTTTTTTTTTTCTTCTTCTCATTTCTTTCATTTGTTTAAACGGTAAAAATGTAAGTGGGATTTACATTCCACTTGCAATTTTTTTAATCTCATTTCTCATTTTTACATCCCTTATTTTTCCCACTTGTAGGGTTCTATAGTTATTTTTTTAAATATTTGATATTAAAATATTAATATTTAATATTATATAATATTTTTAAAAAAAATTAATTTTAAGTATTTTAATAAAATATTTTAATATTTAATATTTATGTTTTTAAATAAGATCATAATATTTAGTATTTCAATTTTTTAATAATTATAATTTAAAAATATTATTTTTAAAAAAATATTATTTTTAAAAATATTTTAATTATTTTAGTTATTATTTTAGTAATTTAATTTTTAATTAATAGTATTTTTTAACATTTTATTATTAGTTTAATATTTTAAATTATTATTTAATATTTATTTGACAAATTTATTATACATTTTAAGTTTTAATAACATATTTAATTTAATAATATTGTTATTATTTAAATCACCAAACATTTAATTATATGATCAACTTTTTCACTTACATTTCCACGACTAACCAAACATCGTAAAACACAATATACTTTCATACTTACGCTTTCACATTACAATCAAATAACATAAAACTTACTTGCACAAATCTCAATTTTTCACTTACATTTTCTCATTTCTGACTTCCATACTCCATACAACCACCTCTCATCACCTATAGTTGTCGGGAGTTTGTAACATATTCTTTGGTTGCATTTTGATTTAGTAATTGATTATGATAATGTTTTTGAAAATCCAAGTTAATTTTTTTTAGAGAATGTTGAAAGATTCATTTTCCTTTCTTTTTGTCTTCCACACCCCAACCCGCCCCCCCCCAACCCCCCACCCATAGTATAGAAAAAATTTCATTATATATATATATATATATATATATATATATATATATATATATATATATATAAAGATTTTGAATCGAAATGAGCTTAACCGATGAACTTCAGTAAGATGGGGCTTCACCAATAACTTAATCCAGTGAGCTTAAAATATATTTCTTTTCATGATATTGGCATGTTTCTCATAAGAGAGAATAGATGTCATTGAGAAGATAAAACAATACAAAAGTGAGAATACAAAGTTCCCAATGATGGTTAATTACAATTAGTATTTTTTTTATTTTAAAAAAGTAGCGTAGGAATTCTCCTTTGATATTGTCAAACAAAAGAGTAAAAAAAAAAAGTTACGAGATATATTCAGGGAACTCCCCAATAAGAAAAACTACTTCTTTCAGACAGTATGATGTTTGGTTTAATGAAGTTCCGAGTTGCCAGCGAGCGTACTGCAAGCCTTAATGCGTGTTGCAAGTTTAGTTTAGAAAATCTCATCACTCGGATTCACAATTGTTATACTCAGATTTTGCACCTTCTTTCTTTATTTATGGTCACGACGTGGCTCCGTTTAGATCTTGGGTTTTTAATTCTTATGTCGATTCATGTAAATTGGCCAACCATCGTTGTTATATGTAAGATGGATTTTTCTCATATCTACCCTCCTCCTAATCTTTCATATTTTTAAAATTATTTCTCAGATCATCATTATTGCTCAAGTACCCCTCAATTCTTTAAAAATGTCATAATTTATACCCATCGTCAATTGTTGTTAGCTTTTTAACGGTTTAAGAAGAAGATTACTATTTTACCCTTTTATGTAAGTCTCTCCTCTCATAGTCTCTCTCTTCTCTAGTCTCTCTCTCTCTTCTCTCTTCTCACGGGTAACTCAAAGCTCTTCATTGACATAGCTACCCATGTCGGATCTGAAATCACCAACTCCGACAAGATTCATATCTACCGCGGCCTCGACATCACCACCACCAAGATCCCCTCCCCAACCGCCGCGGTGTCCCCCCACCTCCTGGGCTCCATCGACCCCGCCGCCGGTGAGTTCGCTCCTTCATCTTTTCACTCCCTTGTCGCCTCCGCCATCGCCTCCATCACCTCCGCTGACGAATTTTTACTCTGTAATATGTCAATTTTCCACTCATAATTTATACAGACTATTGAAATATTTTAAAAGCATTCATTACAATGGTCTTGGTCCTCTCGGTTGCTGCATGAATTCGTTGGATTTGACTCATGTAGAATCTTTGGAGTTTGTTATATTAAAGCTAAAATAGGGCAATTGAAAACTAGAGAGTTCTTCACCAATTTGGGGGAAAAAATAATGCGTGTGTACGTGTTTAACTTAAACTAAGTTACATAAGCTTTTGCAGCATGCAGAGAGGAGAGGGCAGAGAGAAGGGGAGAAGGAGAAGACAGAAGAGAAGAGAAGGAAGAGAGAAGAGTTTATTAAAGGGATTCCGCAAAAATATAACAGAAATGTTGAGAATATTCTGTTTTGATTCTCTTTACTGACGGTGCGAGTAATTTTATAAATATGAGAAGAATTTGGGGTAATTGAGCAATTATGTTGATTTGGGAGGTAATTTTAGAAATACGACAGACTAGGTGGGTAAATATGAGAATAACCCATGTGAAAATTAGAATGAAGTTGAAGATGAAAACTTAACCACTTGTTTAAGAGTTGAAGCTTTTTAGTTTTTCAGCAAAGGTGAAATATTTGTTCTTCTTCTATTTTTACAAGGGAGGAGCTAGTTTATGATTCCTTCCTTATTGATCAATCCACGAATCTTACTGTGGGGGTAAATAGCTTCACTGGGGTGAGTAGTGATTGAATGGCTAATGGTGGATTTCTTACAAGATCAGTAGTTAAGGTTTGCAACCCCCAAGATGCTAATAATCAGCATCATGGAAAGAAATTGTATTGTTGCCACAACTGGCTTCCAAATTATACATACAGATTCTGCATGCATTTCTGCACATTTTTAACTACATCAATTAGCCATTTCCAGAAGGAAACAGTTTCCTGTCCCGTCACTGCTGCATCCATCTCACATATATGCTTTCATGGTAGTTCCTTCATGTCTGTAGAAAGCTCAAATGTTGCTAACACTTTCTTCCTTCTGGGAAATATTTTCTGCACAATCCTGTTAATATGTTAGTTATTACTTCCTTTTTCTTACTATGCATTTCACTTGATCAGACTCCTATTGACATGTTGACATTAAATTATTGAAGGCTGTCATCTTTTTGTTTTCTTTTCCCCTGCCAAATTGATTCATCACAACCCTTTTCATTTTCCTAGAATTTCTGCTCTTTGTGCATGTACTGGAACATGATAGACAAGAACTGTGATAATTAATGAAGTTCCAATTCTTTGTTGTTCCCTCTAAATTGAAGGAATCTGAGTTTTGTTCAAGTTCCTGCTCTGGCGATTTCGTAATCAATTGGCTTGAGCAATGAAGAGTTGAGAGTCCTTGTGCATGAATTGCTTGATTTTTGGGTTTTGGGTGGGGAAAGAAGAGAATCTTTAGGATTCCATAGGTAAAAAAACAAAAGGTCTGGTAATAATGACACTGTATGTATCTGTTAATAGGAGTTATTTGCAAGGACTTAAAATCCACCTGCAATAATAGTACTGTCTCCTTTGCGTTTATCCTGTTGCTAAAACAAATTGTACCTGAAAATTTCTTCCATTTCTTTCTTTCCAAATGAGAAGGGCAAATTTGACGAGTTAGTTGAGGACAAGGGTGTCAAGGTTTTAATTGATCCGAAAGCCCTGATGTATGTCATTGGAACTAAGATGGATTTTGTGGATGATACACTGAGGTAAGAAAAAGAGACAGTTTCATCTTCAAACATGAAACTGTCTCCTAGGTCATTTGCTTCAGTTGTTTTTTGTGGGAGGATAGTTTATAATTTGAGCAAAAATGGTATCTCTTGTACAGAACAAAAGAAATTCAGTCAACAAGGAGCTGATTAAAAGGCATAAAATTGAGTTAATTCTGTTTATATCTTGTGTGTACCCAGGCTCTATACTGCTGGAGATTTTGGTGATAAATTAGTATCATGATTTTGTGATTTCTCTCATGCAGTACAGCACAATATTTCAGATTACACTATGTCACTGAGTCTCCACTGATGACATTCCAAGTTTCAACATTCTTGTGTTATCCTTGGCATGGAGATTTATCACTGACTAAATAACAGTATTGATAATTAATTAATTACCATGCAGTTTGTGTATTTTTTGAAGAGGATTAGTCTAAATTGGATCATCGCAGCGTCGAGAATAAGCATTTACCTTTTCTTTTGAAGCAATTAACCATTAACAAATTCTTCTAAAATGGAGATTATGAAACACTAGACATGAACTATGTGCTAGAAACTGCAGTGACCTTATCACTTGGAATCTATGAGAACAATTAGAGAAAGGATAGTGAAAGAATGAAGGTGAGTTCTGAATCAATTCAAAATCCCAAGGGCCCATTATATGAAAGAGAGATGTCAACATAAAGAAAAGGTTGCAGAGAAGAAGTGATGCCCAGAAATTGTTGAAGTCTTTGTTCAAATACTTTGGCTGTGATATATGAATACTTCTACCATAATTTGCTTTAGTCATGTGGAAATTTAGGATAGAAAAGACCTTTGTCCACTTTCAACAGAACAAAAAACAAAAAGAAAGTAGTAAATAGACTTTCTAATGATTTAACATTCTAGCTAGCATGCTTCCTTAAAAGTATCATAATTAAAAGATTAAAGCAAAGGAAATGGAGCCACTAACTCAATTGAAAACTTCATGATATTACAATAGAACATAACAAACATGCAAACTTAACATAATACTTTCTGCAAGTCAGTGTGACGTGTGTGGCACGATACAACTTCACATTTGAAGTGTCTTTATTCGCTACTTAGATTCCATCTGTTTGTTTAGGCACTAGAAATGCCTTTGGACGGCGGAGCAACCCCTTTTCCAGTGTCATCCAAGGCGAACTCCCGGTGCTGCTGCCTTCTCCGTCTTTCCGGCGGCCGCCTTTGAGCGCAGAGATCATACCACTGAAAAGTTTGGCTTTGATCTGACCCCTCCTTGGCATGATGAAGTCAGTTCCTCTCTTCACTGGATAGCTCCCCATTTGGCTAGTTGTCATGCAGAACAGTTAGTTGAGAGGAGAGTGGGGTAGTTGAAGGGAAGGTATATTGAAATGAGGTGCATCAATGAGCTTTATATAGAGGAGAAGAGATGAACGTCAACTAAAATGGACCCTTCAGAACCCTTGCTCAGTCTCGAGTATGAGGAGCACCTGTATTGGATGTCAACTCTGCTATTTTGAGTCTGAGCACCTGTGATTGAATTGGATGTCAACCTCCATTTTGACAAATTTCCACTGGCTAGCTGACCTGAGCTTTGTAAAATATCCTAGTGTTTGACCACCACCATTGACATTGAGAGAGAGAGAGAGAGAGAGAGAGAGAGAGAGAGAGAGAGAGAGAGAGAGTTGATTGTATGAATCTCTTATCACTTTTGCACTTTTAGTCCCTGCTCACCACACACACACACACACACACACACACACACACACACACAGAGAGAGAGAGAGAGAGAGAGAGAGAGAGGATTGTATGAATCTCTTCACTTTTGCACTTTTAGTCCCTACTCACCACAGAGACAGAGACACAGAGAGAGAGAGAGAGAGAGAGAGAGAGAGAGAGAGAGAGAGAGAGAGAGAGAGAGAGAGAGGCAGACAAATATATCTAGGCTTGATTTTTTATGAGTGCCATCTCCATATTAGACACTTTTACACTTTAGTATACAGTAGTGAGTCTGCAGGCTTGCACATTTTAAAATTCCTAGAGCCACCACCAACTTTGAGTCACCAATTTTGCCTCACCAAACTCAGGGTGTTTGTTATCTTCCATTTATGAGCAATTCATGTTGACACTTCAAGCATGAGCACTTCATGTGCTCTTTACACTTTCAGTGTTTGTTATACAACAATGAACCTTTTGAGTGTTGAGTGAGTCCATGCTTATGAACAAAGTCTAGGTCAAATATAGATGTTAGTGTAAATTAAAATTCTTCAAGTATAGTTGAATTAGTATTAGGAATTTCTCATGATTTTTTCTTAAACATGGACTTTGATCTCTAAGATGCAATGTTATCAAATTATCTTCATTTATACTTGGGCAGAATGAGTTGATATCAGGAGTACACACAGATTCAATATGACATTTTATTGTTTACCAATCACAAATATAGATATGAATACAATATGATTTGGTGAGAGAAACATTTCACATTCATTTTAACTAAAATTAAAATAAACTACATTGAAGTTTATAAGTGCTGAAATTTAGATTCTAGATCTAAAGACCCAAGTCAGTCATATGTTAATAGGGGAAGGAGGAAGGAAACAGTTTCTCACTTCTTTGTGTTTCTTCAATTTATCAAAATCCAGTGTCTACAGAAGTAGAACGCAATTAGCATTCTTCAACAAGTTCCATGAATGCCTCTTTTTTTTTTTTTAAGAATAAACGGTGAAGCCGAAGGCTTTCCCACGTTTCATTAATAAATTGTTAATGAAAACATCTCCTCTTAAAAGTTGCAGACGAGAGAAAAACCTCCGGATACAAATAGTTTCAATGCACACGGAGATGCAGGAGTATCAAAACCGAAAAGTACTACAACATTAGGGAACAAACTGTCCCTAAAAACACAGGGCTTCCTAACACAAAATACAGATAAGCTCCAAAATCTCATTAACAACGCAAAATACAAGTAAGTTCCATTGATGTTACTTGGATGATTGTATGATGTCTCTTCAAAATCTAGTTTTTGCCACAAACAAAAAAAAAAATGAAATGCTTGACCAAGAGCACTTCCTCTCATTTTCTTTTCCCTTTTTCTTGGCCAAGCCAAGTGTTAACCAACAACTTGTGGAGAAATTCTTGCTTTTTCCTATTAACCCTTGGCCAATAGAAGAGAGAGGTTCTTACATCATCACTCCAACATCAGCAATTTTATTTTCTATCTAATTAAATAATGACACTTTAAGAAGATACTAATCAAAACAAATAATTAAATGAATGAATCAAGTGGTATCAAGTTATCAACCCAACTTTTGTTTGCTCTTCAACAGAAAGGAGAGATAAATCTGAAAAATGCAATGATTTATTCACCATGAAAGTTTATAACTAACTCATCCAATCTCATTTTAATAAATCAACACACCATAATTCTCAATATAATAAAATTTCTCAATATTACAGGAGGAACTAAAACAGAGGAGCTTACAATAAGGGGAAAAAAAAAGACAGTCATTCTCTGAAGCTTGAATTAAAAACATCATCAAGAACAGAGCTTATTACAAAATAGCACACCAACCTCTGACTCCTTGAACCTTTCCTCTGTTGCCTTCTAAAAACCCAGCAACAGAGAAAGTCACTCAGATCAAACTAAGCATAAAAGAGTAAAAAAAAAAAAATACAAAATAAAGAAAATAAAAAAGTAGTCCACCTCTGTAGGTTATGAAAAAAAGTTCAGAGCTACAAGAGGCTTCTCGCAAATGAAAGTTTGAACTGGTGTAAGATCGAGACAATACTGATACTGCTGAAACGGCTGTTGCGAAGCAGACGATAAATGATCAATATTGTCGAATCTGATACCAAAATTTCAAACCTTTCTTTAAAAAAAAAGGGGAAATCACACAAACACACAGTCCACAAAATACCCATGAATAAAAACTTATGGTATTAGAGGCTTAGAGCTCCTCTGTTCTTGCTCTGTAAAAAAAAAAACAGAGCATCAACATGAGGAGGAGATGAACAGAGGGAACACTGGTGCATCTCTCATGCCGGTGAATCGGCTTTCGAGGGAGAGGAGCCCTCGGCCGGAGTGGATGAAGCCGAGGTCCCGGGGCTCATTGCGGAGTCCCGTTGGCCGCCCCAGAGAGCAGAGAGGAATTCATTGAAGATCCTGGCCTTGACCTGGCCCCTCTTTGGGAGAGGGTTGCCAGAGCCTTTCTTTGGTGACTGGTTTGGTGCTTGGTTGGTTGACATGCAGATGCAGGGGAGGAAGTGAGGAAGGTGAAGGGAAAGCAGGGAGGAAACAGGGTAAAGAGGTTAGAGCTTCAACTGGGGAGCTTATATAGGGGTTTTCTCAACAGGAGGCTTGGCCAATTCAATTAGGTTGCTTGGGAAGCAATCTTGAGTTCAAATGCCAACTGTCAGTGGGCCCACCTTCCCCAAGTGGGCCCTAACAGACAGAGAGATAGTCACCTCTGGACTCTAGGAGGGCGGGGGCGGTGGAAGCGGTCACATGTCACGTCTCCCTCGGGGACCGATCGATTTCACAATTTTAGACGGGTGAGAAAGTGACCACTACAATATCGTATTGACTTACGTTGTTCTCAGAATGTACTCATTTCTAATTTTACAGACATACACTCATTATGTCTAACAGTATCATTGTTACCACACAAAGCACGAGTGATGTATATAAGGCAGTAGTTATCAAACTGATGATTTTGCAAGGCTTTTAATTAATGTGTGCTTCTAGTTCATTAATCTCTCATTTTTCCAAAAGCTTACCAATGATCAAGTTAATGGTTTTAGGTAAACTATAAACAAACCTTCTTTTTCTTGAGTCTTTTTGGCAAGCAAGCAAGCATCAATACTTAATAAACGCTTAGAAGTTCATTTATGACTCAACAAGTACTGAATGCTCAGTCACAAGGGGATTGAGTAATTTTGTCTGTGCTCTCTGGAATCAATCTGGGCGGCTGTGTAAACACAAGGAAGATAAAGCAGCAGAACAAGAAAGCAATTGGTCAGAAACATCACTGCAGACTCACCTGCTCCTTCGCGCGTTGGAGCCTTGCTGGGGTCAGGGTTGACTCCAACGCTCGAAGGACCAGGAGATGGTCTTTCGTGCTGTGGGCTGTCCATCTCGCACGAGCCCTAACGACAGATATGAAGGTGGGACCCAACAGATCCTTGACTTGAAGCCTTCATTCACTCTTCAAGCAAGCATTCTGTAAACTCTCTATCTTGGGACTGAGATTTTTATTAAGAATTGAATAAAAAACTGAAGTTGAAGAAAAATGAACAGCATGTAGCCAGCACATCCGTAAGCATCATTGCAGACCATGGCAGCTAAAATAGGGAGCATGGTTGCATCACGCATGCCAATTTGAGATCAAAAAAAAAAAAAAGTGGGAGGATTAGCAAGTAATCAACGTCATTAAGCGCGTCGTTATATCGCCATAATGCTCATCTAAACTTCCTTCTCACTTCTTAATTGGTGAAGTAATTAGTTAATGAACCTGAGAGGACCAAAAGGCTGCAGATTGATAATTTGATTGATATAATATTTGTTATTTGGAGTCTTGTTTAACTTAGGGTTGACTGTGTCTTGATGCAGTTTTGTAAGGAAGTGGACGGAAGTAAGGAAATAGGGAAGTATAATTGCTCACTTCCCTATCTATCCAAACACCGGAAAAGGAAAATAAGAAAACCCCTTTTCCTTTTCTCTTTTCTCTTTTACACAATCATTTCCTCATTTTCAGAGTGATACAGTTAATTTTGTGGTCATGTAAATCTCATTTGTAATAAGTTGTAGCACAAAACAGTTAATTTTTTGATCATGTAAATCTCACTTGCATTCTAATTACAGTCCATTTTTTATTTTTTTAATTAATTTTTATTTTAATATTATTTTACGGTCAACTTTGTGGTCAACTTTTCCACTTCCACTTTCACATTACCATCCAAACACCGGAAAAGACAAAATATTTTTCAAACCACACTTCCCAACAACATCCAAACACCGGAAAACTTGCTAACCAATTCCCAAGTTCCAAAGGGAATTATTACCACTTCCTCAATTCCTCACTTACTCACTTCCGCCCTTAACCAAACAGGCCCGATTAGGTGCATGAACAAGAATCAAGGGGAGAGAAGTGGACTTCCAACTCTCTCCAAGTCTTGTGTTGAAAAAGTATTGGCCTTAGGCTCAGCTCTGGACTGGATGATTGAGTTGAAGCTGGAAACGGTCAAAGGTCTCAAATTTGATTAACCCATGGGTGACTCATGAGTTTAAACTGGTGTCTGGGCTCAATAAAACAGTGCATGGCCTGGTGAGCAGATGGATGGGGGCCTGATCTTAGGCCAGTGGATTCGGGTCCAACTCCGCTGTCTTTTTTACAGCTAAAATGCAAAAAACTATCATAAACTTTTCTCAGTTTTTAAAAAACTACCGTGAATTTTTAAAAACGTAAGAAACTACTATGAAGTTTAACCAGTTTTAAAAAATTACTACACACCGTTAACGGTAAAATTGAAAAAGACAAAATTGCCCTCTAGGTAAAATTGATCCCAACAACCAATTCCTCCCAAAAAAAAAAAAAAAAAAACTTTTTAATTTCTAAAGTCGGGGTATAGTGGTTATAAAATGATCATGTGATATATAGTGACCGTTTACTTAACTTTAACTTCTCGTTGATGGATGGTAGTTTCTTGAAAATCGGGAGAAAATTTATAATAATTTTATATATCTTTGAAAGCTTATGATAGTTTTTTTTTAAAAAAAATCTAAAAAAATTTATGACAGTTTTCCACATTTTAGCCATCTTTAAGTTTTTTTCCCTGACACGTTTCTGACACACACACTTCTCTACACAAGGCTAACATGTGCAAGTCTCCTGAATTATATTTACTTTTCCAAATAGCAAAACCTCGCAGGTATTGCTCTTGTATAAAAAATTGTGTAATCACATCCAAGATCATCCTCACAAATCAATTGGTGGATTGGTCGGTCAGCAAATTAATGTGACTTGTGAAGTACAACAATTATTAGGAAATAATCGAGTTAGAGCTGTAGCTATGAATGCTACAGACGGTCTAACGAGAGGAATGGAAGTGATTGATTGTATGACCCGGAAAGGAGAAGACAAGAATTTGTAGTAAAAGTTTTCCTTGAATCAAATAAAAAAGATTACAACAAAAACTGTTCCTTCCGGTTACAAGGGAGGGAGAATACTGAATCTTGAATTCCCCCTTTGTTTAATGCTGGGTTCTTCGTGTGGCGGTGGAGAGTGAATCTTGTTCTCCGTTGACCAGATGACCGTCCTTCTGGGATCTCCTCTTCGGCCGGTAGAAAGAGTGACACAGCTCTGTCTACCAAAACTCTAAAACAGAAGGAAGGCGAAAGCTAGCTCGTACGCAGCGAACTTGCTGAAGAGTTGATCTGCTTCTTTTCTCTCTGTGTCGCCCTCTGTCTCTGTCTGATTAATGCCTTCTTGCCTATTGCCTTCTCTCCTATTGCCTTCTGTCCATTGCCTTATGGCAAACGAGGCTATTTATAGAGGTCCCAGGGGTGAACGTGCCCCTGAAAACACTCCACAATGAGGGCCAACTTCCCCGCTACATGGGCGGTAACTAACCCACGTGCCTGCTAAAGACACGCCACGATGGGGCTGATTTTCCTTACGTGTAGGCAGTGATTGGTCCCTTAACCAAGGCGGTTATAACTGAGACGCGGGTTTTAGACCTTTGCGTCTTGAGGCTGAGACGCGGGTGTCAGGCCGACGCGCCTTGATGCTGAGACGCGGGTGTCGAGCCAACGCGCCTTGATGCTGAGACGCGGGTGTCGAGCCAACGCGGGTGTCGAGCCAACGCGCCTTGATGCTGAGACGCGAGTGTCGAGCCAACGCGCCTTGACGCTGAGACGCGGGTGTCGAGCCAACGCGCCTTGATGCTGAGACGCGGGTGTCGAGCCAACGCGCCTTGATGCTGAGACGCGGGTGATAGTCCCTCGCGTCTAGAGCTTGAAACTTTCCTTTTCAATGGCTTGTCCTCTAGTAACTTTTGGACAGCCTACAGAACCCCCTCCAAAGTTTTCGATATTCCGCAGTTAACTGGGACGGATTTCGAAATACTTTGGATTTTAGCCATATTTGCTTTTATGACTGGACTGTTAGTGCTCCGGGTTTGATTTTATCTGGAGTTGGTCTTCGTGAGTGTACTGTTTGAACTCTTTGAAGCCACCAGATTTGATCATGTTGAGTGTCTAGATGCACAGCCTAAACCTCCCCGATTGCTTTTAGTCTGTCACGGGTGTGCTTTAAGCCAGGAGTGGTTGGTCGTCTGCTTGCGTCAGTGTACTGTTGAACTGATTTTACAGAAGCAGGAGGCCGAACGCAGGTTCTTTTTAAAAAGCCGAGATGGTACTGCTTTAAAGACGCGATTTCTGCAGGGTGCGTCTTTTGGCAATGGAAACGCGCCCGATCTTCCATGAGGCAGACGCGATGTTGGGCCCGCTGGGTCGGACGCGGACTTCATAGAGAGACGCGACCTTCCGAATGCATTTATGGAGATGCTGACGGGGCATGTCCATCGGAGAGGTGCGTCCCTTGGGTGCGAATCTGTGCCGTGTCATGATTACGCCGCCAGCTGGCCTGGGGAACCGGCAAGATTTCACCTTTTGGCGCGCGGACTTCCCGGTTCATTAACTGAACCGCGCCACGTGTCGAACGATGACTCACTGTGGAGTCACGGCGCATGATCTTCTCTGTTCAAAAATGATTTGGTTCCACGCGTCAAGCGGTGACTCGCTGCAGCGTCTATCGGGCCACACGCCGCGTATCTTCGCGAATCCTTGTGCCTATAAAAGGCAACAGTCAGAGAGACATCTTTTCTTCTCCGAACGCACTTGCTCAAGAAAGAAAGTTCTCTTCTTCCTCTGTTGAACTGTTCATCTCCATTACTGGACTTTTGTACTATTCATCTCCATTTACTGGAATTAAAGATGGCACCCAAGACCAAGCCAACCGCATCTTCTTCACGGGCGACCGTCGACGAGGCCCGGAGGGGCGCTTCTTCTGCGCAGGACGCTGCTTTCCCAGGTATAATGCCTTTTAGGCGTGGATTTCTTCATTAATAGAGGCTCATAGAACCCTAAGAATCTTTAACACAAGATATAACTCGTGTTTGATTCTCAGACGCGGTCTCAGACGCAGTCTTTGAGTTGATAACCGAGGCGCGAGTTTGGACCCTCGCGCCATTGGGTCCTGCATTTTGGATTCTTCACTTAGAATATTTCTAATTGTGAAGGGTTCAGACGCGGACTTGGTTTGCAGAACGCGGATTTGATCCTTGCGTTCTGTTTCATCAGCTGCCGATTTTGATGAATCTGGCACTTGAGTCCAAGCACTTAGAAATCTGGGGGTGTGAGAGGAAGGGAGTTACCCTCCTTAACTTCTGGCGGTTGTGGTGATGGAAGGGTTAAGGTGGATAACTTCCTTCTTTTCGCACCCCAGAAGTGACATCAAGGACATTCCATGACTTTCTGGTGGTGGAGACGCGGATCCTGCAGGTCTGGACGCGGGTTTGATAATTCCTGCGTCCAGTATCTCTTCTGCGTTTGGACGCGGTTTCGCAGGTCTGGACGCGGATTTGATAATTCCTGCGTCCAGTATCTCTTCTGCGTTTGGACGCGATTTTGCAGGTCTGGACGCGGATTTGATAATTCCTGCGTCCAGTATCTCTTCTGCCTCTGGGTGCGGTTTTGCAGGTCTGGACGCGGATTTGATAATTCCTGCGTCCAGTAGGACGCGGTTTTGCAGGTCTGGACGCGGATTTGATAATTCCTGCGTCCAGTATCTCTTCTGCGTCTGGGTGCGGTTTTGCAGGTCTGGACGCGGATTTGATAATTCCTGCGTCCAGTATCTCTTCTGCGTCTGGGTTATGAACACTTAGCATTCTTATAAAGTATCTAACTAAGTGTCCTTTTCTTTTGCAGTGCCCCATCCTTCTGCCTCACTCGCCAAAACGCGCCACTTTGGACATGTAGGTGGTGCTGACCGGACTTGACCTTTGTGCTACGAAGGACTGTCCCTGTGACTGCTGACCAGTCGCAAGATCGCAAGGAGAAGCTCTCTAATGTTGACATGAGAACTCTTCGGGTACTTATGACCGATGCAGCATTCATAACGGATGCTCACGTCAAGCTGGAGAAGCCTGCCTTCTTCTTCAGAGATCGTATCAACGATGGCGGCTATCGTACGTATGACGGAACATATAAGTGGCTCCGTCAGATAAAGGGTGGAAGATTCTTTCTTCCGGACATGGAGAGGATGTTCCCGCTGTCCTACTTCCAGCACATGTCCGTCCCTCGGAAGATGGAATGAGACATTTCTCGATATGTCCCTGAGATTACTCTCGGCGATTTGGGTTCCCATAAAGTACACCGTCATGATAGCCATGACAGGTCGGTTCTCGGCCTATTCCCTGGGTCGCGCAAGTCTGAGGTTCCGGTTGGAGAAATACCACAACTTGGCACTACCTTCCTCAACGCGTTCATGGAAGCGGAGGGTGATTATCCGGTCGGGTTCCGTCCGCCCGGGTGGGTCCATTCCACGGAGAACTACTGGTGGGGCAGGATGGTGGGTTTCGTCCTCACCGAACTTGGGGATCTGCTAAAGTGTGTGGGACTGTACCCGGCGGTCAGGGCCGTACAGTGGGGTATCCCACCAGGCTCTCATAACTTCTTCGGGATCCTGGAGCGCTACAATCCTCTGACGTGGACATTCTTTACCCCGGTCGGAGAGATGGGCCTTGCACTGCACGAACTACATGAGGTTTCGGGGCTGGCAACAGGGGACATTCCCTATGAGGAATATGTCCCGACCACTGAGGAGCTCCACCTCTTGAAGAAAGAGTTTCCTCGGGTGTACGAGACTTACTGGGAAGTGATGTGTCACTTCCACATTTGCGGTCAGTTAACCGCCTGGAGGTCGCAGGGAGTCAAGCAACTGTCTTGGGCCAGCTACTTGTTTAACGGTGTCAACAAGAAAGACCATCCGATAACCCGACTGGCTCCCAGCTCCGACGAGGAAATTGAAAACAGGATCACCCAGGCTCCTGAAGGTTTCTACACCACGGTTTCGAACGAGGACGGTTTCGACCCTGACCTGGTTTTTGAAAGCTTCCACCATCAAGCCCGGACCCCTATCTCCGATAGGGCACTATTGGCGGGCTTCTTGATGTTGTGGCTGAAGCGTTGTGTGGTGCCCACGCTGCCACATGAAGCTATTATTGCTGACGTGGTGTACCCGGCGGTGCTCCTGGCTCATGGCAACCCTATAGCCCTTCTCCCGGCCGTGGTGGCTGGCATTCAGAGCGGGTTGCGGGCGCTAACCAAGAGTTTCTGCGAGGCGCCGAAAACTGTCGACTCCCACGGCAAGCCGTATGTTGACTCAGAGGGGAATCCGACGGTGAAGCGCCCCAACCCTCGGATCGAGCTGCCTTATACGTACCTCATGGCTTGGTACGTGATGCACTGCCCTTCTCTGATGACAGCGGTGCGTTGGAGGGAGAGTTCCGTCCCTTTTGTACAGCGGTTGGAGGATTCGAGCTGGCGTGATCTTTATATATATTACGTCCGGAAGCGACTTTCGGATCCTGCGAATTACCAGCTCAATCGCTGCTTCCCCGAGATCTCTGGTGCATCTTTCGGGGATCTATTTACTGATTCCGCGGGCCCAGATGGCTTCACGAGGTTGTCCGCGGGAGTCTTCTGGTGGTTGATCAATATTCGGCCCGGGTATGTGCTCTTCCGACAAGGGACTTCATGCACGATCGAGCCGTATATGCCGAGTCGTTTTGCTCGACAGTTCGACTACGATCAACTCTACGTCGGGAACCCCAATGCTCGACTCGCCTTCGAAGGGAACTTGTTCGAAGGTGCTCGGGCTTGGTACTACAGTGTGGCTGGAGGGACGGGAGCAACTTTCCGTCTACCCATCGAGGGGTCTAAGTGCCGTATGAGCTTCACCTTCTGTACCTTGTATTCTCAGGTTAATCAGTCACCGGACTTCGCTCCGGGGTCTTCATGTATTGAGAGCATCAATGCAAATCTCGAGGCAAGGTCAGAGTCTGGTAAACCCTCGAAACTCACCGACCAGTACCTGAAGGCCCAGAAGGAGGTCGGGAGAAGGTTGGGAAGGGAGCCACGAGCAATAAGGGCGGAGCCGCGACCAACAAGGGAGGAACCGCAAGCAGCAAGGGCGGAGCCACGAGCAACAAAGACTCGACAGGTGGTAAGCAAGCGTCGTCAACGCTCTGCTTCAACTGCTGAACCTGCTCCCAAGAAGGGTCGGAGAGACTTGACAACCGAAGTCTCCCGATCTGAAGACATCCCTGCTGTTGTTGAGGTACCTAGGGAAGAAGATATAGCTGAAGAGGATGTTCATTTAGTCCGTGCCCCTAGGTCGAGCAGCAGAGACCGTAGGTCTGCGGAGGAAGGGGAGCTCGTTGACAGAGCCACCACTGCTGACGAGGATGAGCAGCTAGAGGTCGACATCATGAGTGGAGGAGATGTCGATATTCCGGGGATTTCAGTTCAACCCGGGTTTTTACTTGCTCATGAAGGGAGAGATGAGGCACAGCAACCTGGGTCGCCTTGTGTCTTCATCTCCAGTCCTCGAGCAGTTGACCCCAGTCCTACCACTGGGGTAATTGGTGGCAAGGCTCTGGCTACAGAAGCCTCGCGCGAGGCGCTATCGTCTTCCTCACTCTCAGGGGAAAGCGATTTTGAAGACGAGGTCGACTACGGCGATGAACCCGCTCTTCCTGATCCGAGTAAGTTCTCCCACATCTCAGAGGAAGAAATATACGGGGGTGAGCCATCAACGGTATCACAGCTGGCGATTACTCCCGCTGAAGGTACTCTTTTCACCTTTTGACCTAATTTCCCTTTTCATTTTGAAGAGGATGTTTTAACATTCTTCTTTTATGCTGCAGGGTTGGCCGGGGACATTGAAGCTGTAACCTCCTCGCATATCGAGGAGACGGTAGAAGAGCTGACCCAGTCCGAAGGAGTCAAGACTTCAGTTGCCGAGATAACTCCAGAGAAGGCGACTACTGAAATTGGGGAGCCTTCCATTTTGCCGGAAGAGAAGGCAACCCCTAAGGCTGGGGAAGAAACCACTCTGCAGGGTGAAGAGGTTACCATTGAAGCCAGGGAGACTTCCACTCCGCAGGATTCGCCCAAGGATTCGACATCTCTGGACCTCCCAGATGGTAAGGAAGTTCTGATATTTTAAATGTTTCGCTTTTCTCCTCTGTAGCTAATGCCGCGATAACTTGCAGAGAGAACTGAGGGGGCTCAGATGGAGAGTCCGACGGTCGGTACCCTTCCAGAAGGCCACACAGCTCAGGTCTCGGTTGAAGCTTCTGAAGAGGTTGCGCTTACTACTCCATCATTAGCTGTGGAGGTTCCTGCAGAGATAACACCTCCGGAAGCGCCAGTGGCCAGTCTCGCTCTTGACGTATCGACGGTCAGCACGACTCTGCGCAAAAAGAGCCGGTTGCACCCCTTTCCTCATGATAGAAAGGGGGTCGGGGAGTACCTCGGGTGATGATACCATGGATTTTCTGACACGCAAAACGGTTGCAGCAGTTCCTTGACGCGATGCGATCGTGCATCGATTTTATCCTGTCTGGGCGTAGCTCTTTTGACTTTGCCCGGACGTTTCTTGGAAACATGGTCGGTAACATCGAATTAACTGGAGGCTCCTCGCTTGCCAAGTCGTGTATGCTGTTGGTGGAGCGATTGGGAAGTGACCTGAAAGAGCTGAAGTCTTTGGACAATGCTAGCTCTTCTCAAGAAGCCCAGGTCATCTTGACTAGGCTCCTAGCCACCCAGGAACAAGAGCGACAGGAGGTGGAAGCACAAGTTGCCGAAGAGGTCCGCAATCTCGAGCGTTCCCAAGCTGAATGTCAGAAACTGGCTGACGATTCAATGGAATCCGAGTTCATCCGGCAAAACGCAGAGCTCACCATTACCAATGCTCGGTCTGCCATCGCTAAGGCGGAAGCCATGATCGCGGATAATGAGAGGACGCTTGCTACCGTCCGGAAGAGGCTGGAGGAGCAACAAGCTGCGAAGGCACGAGCTGAAGAAAGCCAGACCATTCATTCTTCCAGGTTGGAAGCTCTGCGAGCACAGCTGGCTGCAAAACCCTTTTTATCTGAAGAGGAGCTGCGGGTCCAAGCCATGATGGAGGCTGAGAAGGCACGTCAACACGAGATGCATCGTCTCAGGGAGCGTATCCGTTCTTGCCGGATCGAGACTTTTAGCCGTTTCCCCTTCTTCCCTTTTTTTTTTGTAAAGAAGAGGACACTCTATTAGAGTGTTTGTATCCACTTTTACTATTTTCGATATAATAAAAGTTTTTGAAGTTTTTGTTCCATCTTCTTTGTTTAGCTGTGGATGAATTCAACTCCCTGATCACTGGCTGTGAATACTGAACTTAGGTAAGACTAAGTTCTTTCAATGAGACGCGGCGTCGACTCTAAGTCTTCTTGATGAGACGCGGCATTGATCCATAGAGTGAGACGCGGTCATCCGTCCATAGGAGCTTAGATAGAACTAAGTCCTTTTGATGAGACGCGGCGTCAATCACAGGGTGAGACGCGGTCATCATTCCATAGGAACTTAGATTTCACTAAGTCCTTTTGATGAGACGCAGCGTCAATCACAGGGTGAGACGCGGTCATCATTCCATAGGAACTTAGATTTCACTAAGTCCTTTTGATGAGACGCAGCGTCAATCACAGGGTGAGACGTGGTCATCATTCGCGGCGTCAATTACAGAGTGAAACGCGAATTTGTCTTGCTGAGAAAGACGCAGACAGAGCAGACACGAGGGACGCATCATTGTTTGCTGAAGGGACGCGACGCAGACATTCTTCTGGAACGCGGGTGGACGCCATTTAATCTGAAAGGGAGACGCGGATTCCTGGACGCGACTTTTACGCCTGCGTCTTGGTGCAACTTCCGGGGCGTTACATGCAGCCTGACATAAAGATTTCAGGAGATCTTTGAACGTCAAGTCTTTACTGTCGATTGGGAAACCGGTTCATCCGTTGTTTTCTAAGGCAGTTGTCCACGCGTCGATTTTTCATTGGACTTAGACGTTAATGCGCTTTAATGCAAAACCGGCGCTGGCGGTTGGAGACCAGTGTCTGCGACGGTTCCCAAAGCGACGCTCCACGCGTCAGTCTCTCATTGGACTTTGGCAGTCGTGCGGCCATCAAGGCAACGGTTCCGATTAGCGCACCATTAATGACAGTTATTAGGGGCTGCCTATAAATAGGGCTAACCCTCTTCCTCTTTAACAATCCAGACCTTGGACTGTTCTTTTTTTTTTTTTTTTTGCTCTGAGAAGTCTCGCCTCCTTCAAAGTCTCTAAAGGGGATCCTGTGTTCATGAGTGAAGATGGCTCTGTGGATGAAGATGACTCAGGGCTTTATGCTCCTGTTTGGTCTCTTCAAGAAAAAGCGTCTCTTGGATCATCTTGCTCGTCCGCGTTTGGATGCAGAGAGCCCAATTCTTGGTAGAGGCCTCTGCTGGTATGTCATCCCGAATTACCATGATGTCTTTAGTCCATCCAGGCCTGCACCTTGGCCCTTCTTAAGGAGATGTCACCATCTGAATGAAATCTTGGTGCATTCCTTTTCTGGAATTTGTGCCATTGATTTGAGCTTCCCTGAACGCGGGTATTGAAGTCCTTGGCACTTGACGCGGGCTTTGCTCATGAAGTTCGCGTTTTAAGGCCATTGACTTTGACGAATTTCAGCCCTGGCTAAAGGTCTCAAACCCGAATTTTGCAACTCCTGTTGATTCAACAGGGAGATGGCAATTTTCGGCGTCTGAGTCTTTTCGCGTCTTACGCTTTTAGGCGCGGGCGCAAAATGAGACGCAGTTTTGATTCGCGTCTGTCTCTGCTGACGCAGTAGTTTGGCTCACCGCGCGGGCTTATTCCCGCGTTTGCAGTTCTCCATAATAGCCGCGTCTGTCACTTAGTATTCTTTAAAGTATACCAAGTTCCAGATTTGCTAACCCTCTTGTTTATCTTTGCAGGTAGGCTTGATTGTCATTTTTCAGGTTCGCTGGGCCCCTGGAAGAATATTTCAGCCGGCGGACTTGTTCGATGTTCGTCCACAAGGGAATATATTATGGTCCTCGTCGTCCACAAGGGAATATATTATATCCCTGACGAGGACTCGACCCTCGCCAAGGTCTCTTCAGATCCACTGCACCAGTCATGCCTGCTGGCAAGAGATGGTCAGGGTAAGTATGGCGGCGAGGGGGCTACAGTGGATAAGGTGGCAGGTAGGATCCTCTTCCTCTCCCACCCCAGAAGTAACATCAAGGACTCCTCATGTCTGCTGGATGGTCTGCTGGGGAAAGAGATGTTCATGAACGAAGGGTTGCAGGACTTTCTGCTGCCACCAGACCTCAAGAACACCATTGCTCTTAGCTTAGTCAGCTAGGGCTCTTTCGATATTTACATCATGCATCGTGGTGTAACCAGCTTCTATTGTAGCCACAAAACATCGCGCACTTGGAATCAGACGCGGCTTTAAGGAGTGAGTGCAACCTCTGAGAGAGAGGGACTTCTTTGTACTCCTTAATTGTAACACTCCATCTTATTGTAAGAGAGCGTTTTGACCGTAACACTCAATCTTATTGTATAAGAGAGCGTTTTGTATCACTTTCATATGTTTGGAAATAAATAAAAGTGACACTTTTCTTTTTGCTTCTTTCGTTGTCTTGAACTTTTTGTCTTAGACTCATGGAAGCAAAGAATTTTTGACTTTGTCAAAATTATGATGGTAATTTTAATAAGTCAAACTTTGTGGAGAAAGACCCTATTTCAGGAACTCTCATGATACTGTCAGAGGTGTAATATTAACTTGACAGAGATGAAATTTTTGATGGACCTGCCACTTTATAAGAGAAAGTGACAAGTAGAATTGGTACCCCCAGGTGAACTTTTATCAAGTGTTTGGGATTAACTTGATTGAGCTCAACTGGGGATTTGATGGAAACACTGTTGATGGTGTAGTATTAACCTAACAATGTTTTTAGGTATACTTGTTATTCTGTTGAAGAGAATAACAAGTGGGACTAGACTCGTGGGGAATCTAGGAAAGTTTGTTACCGTCAGAGGTGTGATATTAACTTAACGGGTTGGAAGTGGTCTTGTCAGAAGTATAATGTTAACTTGACAAGGATGTGAGTCAGAGGTGTGATATTAACTTAACTCAGAAGTGTCACTGTCATAGGTGTAATGTTTAACTTAACAGTGAGGTAATGCTAGAGGTGTAATGTTGAACTTAGCATTGGTCATCTCGGCTTGGACAAGGAAGTCGAGGAAAGGTCATTGCCATAGGTGTATTGTTGAACTTAGCGATGACTCGGATGCTAGAGGTGTAGTGTTAACTTGGCATCATTCATCTCGGCTTGGACAAGGAAGTCGAGGAAAGGTCATTGTCATAGGTGTATTGTTGAACTTAGCAATGACTTGGATGCTAGAGGTGTAGTGTTAACTTGGCATCATTCATTTCAGCTTCGATACGGAAGTCTGAGGGAAAGTGACTGTCAGAAGTGTGATGTTAACTCGACAGAAACTTGATGTACTGCTTAGAGGTATAATGTTAACTTAAACAGCAGTTTTGTCAGAGGTGTGATATTAACTTGACAAGAATTGGCTCGAGCCGAGAGTAGTTTGAGGACCTGTCATTCTATTGGTGATAATTGGCAAGTGAAAATTTTGAAGTGCCAGAGGTGTAGTGTTAACTTGGCAAATTTGAAAATTTGATACTCCGTGTAGAGTTGACAAACAAAACTTGTACTCGACAAGGAATATTAAAAAGTTTCCATTACCAGAGGTATAGTGTTAACTTAGTAATGGTTGTATTTTGTAGACCTACCATTCTGTGGATGAGAATTGGTAGGGGATTTTGGAGGAAAGAGTGGAGCCAAGTCCACTTTAGGATTTTTAGCAAACCCTCAGCTGTCAACGGGTTTGAGGCGCCTTTACCAACTACCGTTTGAGTTGGGCTAGCCATGCTATTCCCCTCAGCATGATGAGTTGTCGAAGACTTATGTTGGGCTTAGAAGCCAACATTTTCCTCTATCCTTAGCCGTAGGAGGCGTCGGATCAAATGGGAACGTGTCCCTTAGGATTTTTAGCAAATCCTCAGCTGTCAACGGATTTGAGATGCCTTTACCAACTACCGTTTGAGTTGGGCTAGCCATGCTATTCCCCTCAGCATGATGAGTTGTCGAAGACTTATGTTGGGCTTTGAAGCCAACATTTTCCTCTATCCTTAGCCGTCGGAGGCGTTGGATATTAATGAAGAAGCTCTTCTTGTTTTGATCAGAGGTGTACTTTTAACTTGATCAGCGGAAGAATACCACCTAAGGATAGTATTTCTTCAGGAGCCTGCCATTGATCGGCATCATGAGTGTATCGCCATTTGAAGTTATGAGGCGATACGATCCATTTGAGTAGACTGACTCTACTACCAATGGTCCTTCCCATTTGGGTTGAAATTTTCCTTTTGTCTTGTGCGTCATTACCATGGGTCTTCTGACGGCTAAGACTAGGTCGCCTTTCTTGAAAATTCGCACTTTAACTTTCTTGTTGAAGGCTCTGGTAATTCGAGCCTGGTAGAGCTCGATTTGCTGTTGGGCCTGCAGACGTTTATCATCTAAGGCCTCCAGTTCTTGGAGTCGCTGTCGATGCTTCTCCTCGGTTGTCATCTCTGCTGTCAAGGCGACGCGTAGAGATGGAATTTGGATTTCCAGTGGGAGCACGGCTTCGCATCCGTATACCAAAGAAAACGGCGTGGCTTTAGTCGGGGTTCGCACAGTTGTGCGATAAGCCCATAAGCATTCACCCAACTTGTCGTCCCAGTCTCGTTGACTTTTCGAGACGAACTTTTTGAGAAGCTTGCAAATAGTCTTGTTGAAAGCTTCTGCGAGGCCATTAGCGGCAGGATAGTATGCCGTTGAGGACACACTCTGGATTCTGAACTTGGCACAGAATCTCTGGAAAGCCTGGCTGATGAACTAAGGTCCATTGTCATGGACAATTCGCCGGGGTACACCGAAACGGTAAATAACGTGATGTTTCACGAACTTGATCACGTTAGATGATTTTACCTCCTTCAAAGGAACAGCTTCGGCCCATTTAGAGAAGTAATCGGTTATTGCCAAAATAAACCGAAGTCCTTTTGATGATGGTGGGCTGATAGGGCCAACCACGTCCATGCCCCACATTTCAAACGGCCAGGTAGAGGCCGTAGAGTGGAGGTAGCCTGGTGCTTGATCGATGAAATCGCCATGCACTTGGCAGGCGTGACATCTCTTGGCATAAGTGACGGCATCGACAATCATCTTGGGCCAGTAGTAACCCAATCTTTGGAGTCGATGTGCCAGTTTTGGGCCGGGTTGATGGGCTCCACACATACCGTCATGGGCCTCTTTCAATACCTCTTGGGCTTCTTTTGGTGAGAGACAACGGAGTAAGACCCCGTCATGCGATCGACGATACAATGTTCGCGTAATCGCATTATAGTAGAATTTGGGGGCTTTCCTTCGAATGACAGCCGCCTCTTTGGTGTCTTCAGGCAGGATGTCGTATAAGACGTAGTCGATATAGGGGAATCGCCAGTCTTTAAGCTCTGGACCGGTTGATGCTTCGAGTGCTTCTTCGCGGTGACGACCTCCCGTTGACTCCTGATAGTCCTCGAGAGTATTTCTCGGGCAATACAGGTCGTGGCTGTAGACGAATATCTTCTCCATTGCTCCAGCTGGAAGAGCTAAGGAGGCAGCCAGGGATGCGAGTGCATCTGCGTGTGCATTTTGCCTGCGCGGTACATGGTCGATGTAGAAGCTTGTAAACCCCTCGGCCATGCGGATAGTCGCGTTGTAATAGGGTACTAAGTCTTCATGTCTGACTTCGTACTCCCCACGAACTTGGCTGACGATAAGCTTGGAGTCGCCGTATGCCTCGAGATTTTTAACGCCAATCTCATCGGCGAATTGCATCCCAATCAAAAGAGCGTTGTATTCCGCCACATTGTTGGAGTAAGGCTCAGTTAGCGAGACGGCTCGGGGAATCACATAGTTTTGTGGGGAGACGAGTACTACTCCTACCCCCGCTACTACGTGTCCCTTCGGGCTTGTTCTTGATGCACCGTCGAAGAAAAGTTGCCATACTTGACTTTCGAACGATGTCTGAGTCAGGCAGACCTCAGCAACTTCATCTGGGAGATCCTCGTAGATTTTGGCTGCCCTCGGATCTGGGTGCTCAGTTAGGAAATCCGCGACTGCTTGTCCCTTAATGGCCTTTTGTGGTAAAAAGCGCATCTCATATTGGGAGAGCAATATGGCCCATTTTACCAGTCGGCCATTTAGCGATGAAGGTTTAGTCATAAGTAACCTCAGGGGATTGACTTTTGATATGACGTTTATAGTTTGGCCTACCAGATAGTGTCGCATTTTCTGGATAGCGAACACCAGTGCCAAACATTCCTTCTCGATCGGGTTATACCGATGTCCGGCTCCGATCATTGTTCTACTCAGATAGTAGATTGCTTGCTCACGTCCTTGATCGTCATTCTGAGCTAGTAGAGCTCCCAAAGAATGATCCATTGCTCGGACGTACACCAGAAACGGCTTTCCGGATACTGGAGCTGCAAGGACTGGTGGTTGGGTGAGGTATTGCTTGATTTCCTCGAATGCTTGTTGACAAGCGTCGTCCCAAATGAACGAGACACCCTTCTTCATCAGCTTAGCGAAGGGTTGGCATCTTCCGGAAAGATTTGAGATGAACCTGCGGATGTACGCCAATCGTCCTTGTAATCCCCTGAGCTCCTTGAGGCTTCTCGGGGGTTGGATCTCCTGGATAGCGCGGATCTTTTTCGGGTCCAAGTGAATTCCTGTGGAAGTTACAACAAATCCTAGGAATTTGCCACTGGCCACCCCCAGGAAGGACTTTGTAGGATTCATCTTCAATTGATGAGCCCGCATGATGTCGAAGACCACCTTCAGGTCCGCTATGTGATCACCTTTAGTGCGGCTTTTTACCGCGATGTCATCAACATAACATTCCACCGTTTTGCGTATTTGCTGATGGAAAATGGCGTTCATGGCCCTTTGGTATGTTGCCCCTGCATTTTTCAGTCCGAAGGGCATGGCTGTGTAGCAATATACCCCTAGAGGTGTCCTGAAGGAGGTATGCTTTTCGTCGTCAGGATACATTTTGATTTGATTGTATCCTGAGAATCCGTCCATGAAGGACATTCGTTCAAATCCACAAGTATTGTCAATCATGACATCTGTGATCGGCAATGGGAATTCGTCCTTGGGGCAGGCCTCGTTTAGATCGCGGAAGTCGATGCAGATCCGGATCTTCCCGTTCTTCTTGGCGACGGGGACGATGTTGGCTACCCAGTGGGGTGTTGTTCTTCCCTGACGAAGCCAGAATCAATAAGTTTTCTGACTTCTGATTGAATTGCCTCCATTATTTCTGGGCGAAACCGTCGCTGCTGTTGTTTGACAGGCTTTACGTCCGGATTGATGTTGAGGCGGTGCATGGCCACTTGAGGATCAAGTCCTGGCATGTCCTCATAATTCCAGGCGAAGACGTCTATATACTCTTGTACAAGAGATATTAGATCCTTCTTCTCCAATGGTGATAGGCCGTCACTTATGAAGATGGGCTTAGGATTAGCCTCATCTCCTAGGTTGATCTGAACAATCTTGTCTTCTGTGGGTGGCTCGTGCTGTTCAAAGCGAGTGTCCCAAAGAGCATTTAAATATTTGATCCAAGGATCTGTATCAGATTGGATCATTTCTTCATTTTCATCTTCCAGGTGGCTTGTCGAAACCATGTTCACTGAAAGTTCCTTGAAGATGTTGCCGACACTGACATCTGACCCCCAAGATGATGTGTCTGAAGAGTAATCGTTGCTCGACGATTCTTGAGAATCGGAGGCTGATGGGACCGGAGTTGATATGTAGCCCAACCCCCGGCGCGTCCGATGATAATAATCGGGGGCCTTCCCTTTCGGCACAAAGGATCGAAGTAGCGTTCTCCTTCCTTTGCCGAAGTTCAACCCGGGTCTGTTGGTTAGATCGTACCCCATGCACTTCATCATTTTGAGCGCTTTTGGTTCATAATGACTGAGCTGAGGGGATTCCTCCTCACTTTCAGAGTCTTCGCGGGGTATGGGCTCAGACGAGATTCTCCCAAAAAGAATTGGTTTTTGGCCTTTTCGTCTGGCTGGAACCATGAATATAGATTCTTGCGCATTACCATTGTCTCGGTATGTCTCGAAGGACGACTTCACTGGTACATGTAACGATGTCAAAGCATCTACTGCCGACCAGGGGTCGTCATCTATATCAGTGCTAGTATCTGACGGTATTGAATCAGAAGCACACACAGAAAATTACGCAAAATCTAAATCTTCATTAATATACCAACCGCCTATATCATCGGTGGTATTATCGACATCGGGCTTATTAGTGCCTGTTACAAGTGGTTCTAACTCCCATAGGCACTCTTCTTTCTCAGGCTCAGTGTCAGCCTCATTACCAGAGTCTGGCTCCTCTGGTTGTGGGGCTTTATCCGTCTCCACCGGATCTTGGTACAGCAAAGAGTCGGTGAAATAATTCTCGACCCCTTTGAACGGATACCTTTCGGCGATCAACGTCTGCACATTTCCACTCCCGTCAATGTATTTCATGACTTGGTGGAGAGTGGAGGGAACGATAGAGTTACGGTGAATCCACGGTCGTCCCAGCAATAGATTGTAGGAAGTGTCGGCGTCAATGATGTAGCATGTCACTTCCGACTTGAGGCTTCCAATCTGACACCTGAGTTTGATCTTCCCCATCGGACGGGTCTGGTTGGCATTGAACCCATAGATAGTCGTCTGGGTGGGGCTCAAACGATGGGTAGGAATGCCGAGATGTTGCATGACCCGGCGAGGCATGATGCTCAACGCGGACCCTGGATCTACCTGGATGCGGTTCACCTCAGACGATCCAATATACCCTGTGAAGTACAGGGGTCGATCATGCTTCCCTTTAACCTGCATATCATCTACCGTGAAGGTGATGCAGGGGGCATTCTGGGAGGTGTGGAGGCAATCCTCTACATCTTCCTCCTTCGGCACCTGGGTCATAAAGACCTCAGCATTTGCCAGGGCTTCTTGCAGAGCTTCCCTGGTAGACTTTGATAGTCTAAGAAGTTCATACAAGGTAATGCGTGCCGGAATGTTGGCCAACTGAGCCAGGACATCAAAGCGGTAAGGTGCCGTAGATCCTTCCGCGATGCCCTTTTGAAGGGCTCGGGAAAATCGAGTCTCCTTCTGCTTTTCCACAGGTGGCTTTGTGGAGGGCCTGACTGGCTCCGCAGTTGGTTGTGGAGGGGCTACTGCCGTCTCGCCGTACTGTTTCAAGTACGCTTGTCCTGAACGGGTTCCCGCCATTGGTTGGTTGGGCTCTGCGGCCAAGACTATCGTTTCCTCCTCTGAGTCGGTCAGTGAAGGGATATCAGTCTCCGCTTCTCGGGAAGAGGCGCATACCACGTTGCAAGATGAGGCTTTTGCCTTGCCTTTGGATTTCCTGTTGGTCACAGTAGTCCATTGCCGTGCATCGACAAGGTCAGGGTGGACCCACATGATTTCCCCTTGAGGTGTAGGGACGGGTACCAAGCCTTTCTCTTGCTGCTGGTGAGGGTCTGTGTTGACTATTCTCAGTTCTCCTCTTGGAATAGGGACCACCCCGCAGGCGTTGGGGGCTGTCTTCCGAATTGGAGAGCTGACGTCACATTAGCCGTCACCTTCTTCTGCTCTGGTCGGAGTTTTAACACCTCCGCGTCAATCAGAGCTTGAAGGACGTCCTTGAAAACGTAGCAGCTTTTGGTAGGGTGTCCCAACATTCTGTGGTATAGACAGTAGTTGGGATTGTCAGTCTTGCCGACTTCCTCGGGGCGCCTAGCTTCAGGGAGCTTCAGTCAGTTGCTCTTATTGAGTAATTTGAAGAGCGAATCAACATGTTCTTCCTTGAAGGAATATTGCTTGTTGGCGCGAGGCTGACTTGAAGAGCCACTCGCCCTGCCTGATTGAGGTTTGGCGGGAGATTTGGTCTCCGTTGCCAAATTATCCTTCCGCTTCGTTTGGAGGGATGTGTCTGGCGCACGCCTTGTCGACCTTTCCGGCCTAGGCTTACCTTCCTCCGCTCTGACGCGGGCAACGATCTCCTCAGCCTGCTCACCTTGTTGGACTAATTGTTTCCAGGTGCGGCTTTCAGCAACTCCTATTTGAGTAAGGAGTGAGGTTTGGAGATTGTGGCGGCATGTTTCCACCAGGGTGGCCTGGGTCATACCGCTTGGACACCGGAGTGCCATGTTCCGAAATCTTTCCACGAAAGATTTGACGGACTCCCCTTTCCGCTGTTTGGTAGCCAAAAGGGTGGGCATCGTGACTTCAGAGTCATCTTCGAAGAAGCGTGTTAAGAACAGCTTCTCCAGATCGCCCCAGTTCTTGATAGAACCTTCTGGGAGCTTCATGAACCATTCAAAGGCCAACC
Source organism: Agave tequilana (assembly GCA_038442645.1). NCBI lineage: Eukaryota > Viridiplantae > Streptophyta > Magnoliopsida > Asparagales > Asparagaceae > Agave > Agave tequilana. The sequence continues at coordinate 206,695 of JAVJIF010006201.1, forward strand.
CTTTCAGGGTGCCGATGAACAGACGCGCCAGGATAGCATCGTTGTCTACTACATTCCCGATTTGGGATTTGAAGTAGTAGATGTGCTGGTTGGGTGACCCCTTCCCGTCGAATGCTTGGAGGGTTGGAGCCTTGAACTTAGGAGGGTATGGAACTAAGTCCCACTCAGCCGGATAGGGCCGGACCACTCCTGCTTCTTGGAGGTCTTTGCGATTGGCAAGGGCCTCGAGGCGTCGCTCCAATTGACTCATTCTCTTAGCATGAACCTTTCCCTGGTCTTGGTCGCCCTTTACTTGCGACGAGGATTTGGGCGAGTCCGCAGCAGATTGCCGCGCCTCCTCAGAAGGTTCGGAAGATGAGCTTTCTCCTTCTCTCCTATTGCCCTTTGGCTTTTTAGGAGGAGATTTCCTCCTGTCTTCGAGCAGCTGTGCAATTGCCTGCTTGAGGGAGTTGATAGATTCTTGCTGAGAAAGAATCATATCCATTTGCGCCTTCTGAATCTGCTCTAAACGTCTAGCCATCTCGTCAGGAGTGCCTGTCATGTAAGCGGAGGTCTCCTTCTCGACGGAAGAGTTCGAAGCCCTAGATCCCGCTACGGCGGAGTGAGAATCGTTCACTTCAACGCCGTGGGCTAAGGCATGATAGTCAATTGGGGGAATGGCCCCCGTCCGGGTGCGAGTGTGTCGATACACCCCTTCCGGTTCAGAGTCAGACTCGGACTCATCTGAGCTGACTGCAAGTTGTTTTCCCTTGCTCCTGCTTGTCATATTCGCAGTGAGCTGCGGGTATTCTACGTCAGAGAAGGTTCTCCTTCTGTGGGAGCGCCTCCTTTTAGCTGACGGGAGAATCAGGGTCAGCTGTCTGATCAGAGACTGCTGGTTCACACCTGACTCACAATGGCATCCAGAGAGTATGGAGATAAGCCGTTGGCAGCAGCATGACGAAGTGACCTGATTGGCACTTCTTTTCTTTGTCAAGTAATCCCTCAAATCCATGGGAGGGGGATTGAAAAGACTAGCCTCGCAACGTCGGAGACGGGAGGCATCCATGTGCTGCACAACTTGGACGCAGGCTTCAGGGACGCGGTTCTCGCGACGCGGCTGTGTAACGCGCGTCTGGCGTCTCTGCTGAGATGAAACGCGAGTCTCGCGTTGCTGCCTGGTGCGTCTGGGCAGAGACACTTGAGAGAGAATGGGCTGCTGGGCCCCACGCCTGTGGGCGCGTGCTTCTTGCGTTTGACGAGACGCAGAAGCTTTGCCTTGGCGTTTGGTAAGTTGGTCTTCAGAGGACTCAACTTGAGGAGTCTCGCGTTTGGGACGCCAAACGCGGATTTCACGTACTGGACGTGGCGCGGGCAAGGCGCGAGATTGTACGTCGCGTCCAACCTCAGTTGGACAACCAATGGTTCCAACTTGGAGCTGACGCGCACGTCTCCTCTGTCGACGCTCGGCGTTTCGGTTGCATCGTGGAGGTGGAGAGTAACCAACGACGACCTAATGTTGATCATCAGAGAGTTTAACCACGCGGGTCTTCTGAGAGACGCTGACGCGGGTCTTCTGTGCGCCGGAGTTGGTCGCAACAGTAACTGTGCTTGGGATCACGCGGGCCTTCTGAGAGGCGTTGACGCGTGAACTTTGCTGGGCATAGTGGGCAGCAGCAGCGGCGCCCAAGAGAGCTTCAGGTCGGGCTTCGGGGCCATTCCCTGCTGAGACCCTGCGACAGACGCGGGTCTTTGGGCTCTTGGAGCCAGAAGAGAGAAAACTCTTCATATTTCGCCTGGTCGAACTCGACGACGAGCGATTCGACCATCTTCCCCTTACGGAGGACGTCATCCTGCGCCACGATCTGTTCGTCAGTGACGAAAGTAGTCCCCAGCGGAGTCGCCATCTCTTGTATGACCCGGAAAAGGAGAAGACAAGAATTTGTAGTAAAAGTTTTCCTTGAATCAAATAAAAAAGATTACAACAAAAACTGTTCCTTCCGGTTATAAGGGAGGGAGAATATTGAATCTTGAATTCCCCCTTTGTTTAATGCTGGGTTCTTCGTGTGGCTGTGTGGAGAGTGAATCTTGTTCTCCGTTGACCAGATGACCGTCCTTCTGGGATCTCCTCTTCGGCCGGTAGAAAGAGTGACACAGCTCTGTCTACCAAAACTCTAAAAGAGAAGGAAGGCGAAAGCTAGCTCGTACGCAGCGAACTTGCTGAAGAGTTGATCTGCTTCTTTTCTCTCTGTGTCGCCCTCTGTCTCTGTCTAATTAATGTCTTCTTGCCTATTGCCTTCTCTCCTATTGCCTTCTGTCCATTGCCTTATGGCAAACGAGGCTATTTATAGAGGTCCCAGGGGTGAACGTGCCCCCTGAAAACACTCCACAATGAGAGCCAACTTCCCCGCTACATGGGCGGTAACTAACCCACGTGCCTGCTAAAGACACGCCACGATGGGGGCTGATTCCCTTACGTGTAGGCAGTGATTGGTCCCTAACCAAGGCGGTTATAACTGAGACGCGGGTTTTAGACCTTTGCGTCTTGAGGCTGAGACGCGGGTGTCAGGCCGACGCGCCTTGATGCTGAGACGCGGGTGTCGAGCCAACGCGCCTTGACGCTGAGACGCGGGTGTCGAGCCGACGCGCCTTGATGCTGAGACGCGGGTGTCGAGCCGACGCGCCTTGATGCTGAGACGCGGGTGATAGTCCCTCGCGTCTAGAGCTTGAAACTTTCCTTTTCAATGGCTTATCCTCCAGTAACTTTTGGACAGCCTACACACAGGAGCTGCTCTAAGTGTTCCGGTCGGTGGAGCTACTCTCGGGCGAATTTCAATGTTCTTGGAGAGACAGAGATCTTCCCATAAAATTTACACGTTAAATTTAACACAAAGTATACAGTCACAATTTTAATAATTAAACAAATGCATAAAGTGTACAGTAAAAACACATGCTTGATATATATATTCACATTTTAAAGTCAGCAAAAAAGTAAAAGAGCTTGCTGCAGTGGTGAGAAGAATCCACGATTTGGCTGGCTGAGCTTTCCGTCATTTTGAAAAAAATTCAGATATTCCATCATTAAAAGAATTTGATGCCATGCATAAAAAAAAAAAGAAAAAAGAGAATTAATCAAATAAAATAAAGAAAGGCCACACGTAAACAACAACACATCACTCACAGTACACCAGCACTGCACCATTTTTCTGACATCATCACTGTTGACCAAAGTTTCTCTACAATATTTAATTGCATGTTTAAAATGCATCACATAAATTTTTTTTTTTAAGGAATTTTTTGAGCAGTGCATGTTCTCATGAGACAGCTGGTTCTTGACTGTAAGCAATGTGTTACAGTTGATGAGATGGGAAATTTTAGGTCATATCTGTGAGGTTGCCAATCTCAAAAAATGATATATTGATATGCAATCACAAAAGGTAACATTCTCCTTCCAATTCTCCACTTCAAAGACCATAAACCCTTGCAAGATATGTCTCTACAGATTCAGTCATGACATTATTTCACACACACATCCAAACACTGAAACATAAGAAAAATATAGCACCAGTAATTGCACAACACACCCTCCCCTCAAGCTAATCAGTCATCAAATGAGCAGGAGCTGCTGGATGGCGAGGCGCAGCCGCTCGCCGGTGGGTGGCCGGCGTCGCCTCTTGAGCGCAGTCCTTTGTAGCGATCGATCGGACCGCCTTTCTGATAACCTCGCCTCGCTTCGGCGGCAGACGCTTCGCTTCTGTTGAGGCCTGGGGACATCAGCCATCCTGATGCAGAGCCCATAGTAATGCACATTGAAGACTGTGTGTGTGTGTGTTTTGAAGAGTAAGAAAGTTTTGGGGGACTGATGAAGAAATGAGGACATAAGTAGACATATTTATAGGAACCTCCACCAAAAGGGGAAGAAAAGAAAAGAAAAGAAAAGAGAATAAGGTGAAGTAATAACATGTGATGAATTGGGTAAAATTTAAAAATTTCATGGCATGCATGAGTTGAGTGAAGTTTGGCAGGCAAGCAATAACACCCACTGAAAGTATGCAACAGATCTCCTCAATTACATCACACAGATCATATCACACACAAGATGAAGACTCAATAGTTAAATTAAGTGCAAGAGGAATCTAGCTCACTTCTTGTTTCCTAGGTTTCACATCCTGTGGCCTCTCACATGCTCTGATCAAATTCTTTACACTTGTGCCTGAAATGAAAGCCTAATAATATAAGTTCATTATTGTACAAGGGACAAGTATCAATGGCTTCATGCTAGTGTTATTCTTCCCACCTTTTGGTTAGTTTCAGGAGCATATTAGACTCACTTTCTTTTCCTCTTTGAAACCAAACAAAGTTGTCTGTCTACCAACAATGTATCTAATGGCCAGGGCAAAGGTAGAGAATAAGAAATGTCATGTTTCTGTGTCTCTTATCAAAGAGAGAAGCTTGACCACATATTTTAGCACAAAAGCCCAAAGCCTAGCCCTTTTGAGGAGGCAAAACTCATAAAAATTGAAGTCAAAGATGCAATTTTGAGCAAAGGAAATGCTTTTCAGTGTAAAACTCAACTCCGTGTGTTGAACAATCTCAGTGATAGAGAGTTTGTTCCCTAAGGTGGGTCTGCAACCAAAACTCAACACCAAAAAAGCACATAACATGTTGCCACCACTGTGTCCCAGATCACCAAGTGTGGAGTTGACATGAATTTTCTGAAATGAACAAGGATAGAGATACTGCCCTGGACTCTAGCTACAACTTCAAAGTGTGATGCACGAGGACATGTTAGAATATAAAAATATTACTCGATCGAGTGTAATATTTTTATATTCTAAACAAAATGATGGATTGTCTACAGGACTAAGCACTGGTGATGTGAATGCAGCAGAGATGAAGAAGAGGAAGAAATTGGTCCACCCACCAACATCACTGCACAGTGAGCAACAGATGTGGAGTGAGAGGCCAGCTCATAGTTCAAATTTAATTAGATGTTACCATCAAAGACAAAGGCAAAGTGGTAAAGGGATAACTTCAAGCCATCAACACATCACTAACAATCTAACACAATCCGAGCTATGGTAAGCAGCTACATCGTGCAAGCTCTTTTACTAAAAAAAACCGGAAATAGTGAAGGAAGTGGGCGGAAGTAAGGAAATAGTGAAGTATAATTGCTCACTTCTCTATCTATCCAAACACCGGAAAAGGAAAATAAAAAAACCTCTTTTCCTTTTATCTTTTCTCTTTTACACAACCATTTTCTCACTTCCAGAGTGCTACAGTTAATTTTGTGGTCATGTAAATCACATTTGTAATAAATTGTAGCACAAAACAGTTAATTTTTTGACCATGTAACTCTCACTTGCATTCTAATTATAGTCTATTTTTATTTTTCTTAATTAATTTTTATTTTAATATTATTTTACGGTCAACTTTATGATCAACTTTTCCACTTCCACTTTCACATTACCATCCAAACACCGGAAAAGACAAAATATTTTCCAAACCACACTTCCCAACAACATCCAAACACTGAAAAACTTACTAACCAATTCCCAAGTTCCAAAGGGAATTATTACTACTTCCTCAATTCCTCACTTCCTCACTTCCACCCTTAACCAAACAGGCCCTAACTGGCAAATCTTTGACAGCTCATACATCATAAGCGCATAATTATGTCACAAAGATCGGTCTTCATCCGTCCCTAATTGTTTTATTATAGACCAATAACAATGGTTTCACCTTTATGGAATGATGATGGTTGTTGGTGAGGCATTCTATTGATTAACAATGTTGATCAAGACTTTGTCTCTTGATTGAAAGACACGGACAAGGTTTCACAGTCCTGCAAGCTGGCCTACTTTTCCGCTCTATTTCAACTTCATGCTTAGAAAAGCAATTAACTTAACTTTTTCATGATCCATCAATATCATTATGCAGGAAGGAAGCAAAACTTTTGACATAGTTTTTAAGAGTGGCTGTCAACTTGACATAAACCTCAATTAGCCTGATCCTAACGAGGGCAAAAACATTAACAGACCAGAAAGCAAACCTCACAATGAAAATACAAGGAACATAAAAGAGGTTTTCCCTATAGCTGTTTGGTTAGCGATGGAAGTGAGAAAGTGAAGAAGTGAGGAAGTAGTAATAATTCTTTTTGAAATTTGAGAATTGGTTAGTGAATATTTCGGTGTTTAGACGTTGTTGGGAAATATGATTTGGAAAATGTTATGCCTTTTCCGGTGTTTGGATGGCAGTGTGAAAGTGAAAGTGAAAAAGTTGACAACAAAATTGACCGCAAAATAATATTAAAATAAAATTAATTGAGAAAAATAAAAATTAAATTGTAATTAGAATGCAAGTGAGATTTACAAGATCACAAAATTAACTGTTTTGAGCTCCAACTTGCCATAAATGAGATTTACATAACCACAAAATTAACTGTAACACTCTGAAAGTGAGGAAATGATTGTGTAAAAGGGAAAAGCGATTGGGTAGATAAGGAAGTGAGAAATTATACTTTCCCATTCCCTTACTTCCTCCCACTTCCTTGCAACCAAACACGTAGGAAGTTATACACAGCTGTGACAACAATTTACTGACTTCAGAGAAATGAACAATAACATAATTGTAAGGTAACTAAATGGTTACATTAAACAATGTTAAACTCTATAGAAAACAAGGTGAAATTCAACACTGGAATCTTTTGCAGGACACACAACCCTAAATTGGAAAAGGTACACTAGGTCCAAATCCAAACAAAAATCTGAGCCATAGATAGAGCAGGCTTGTTGCAGGATACCAATGAGACGGTCTTTTATCACCTTGGGACAGTAAATTTAGTTACACATGCATGTGGATTTCTGATAAAGAAATTTAAGCATGGCACCTACTTGTCATTTCTACCTCCATGCACTGTCTGATGTCTTTATGATATAACCAAATTATATGTTTCATTATTGTTCTGCTCTGTTCATACAAAAAACTATTTGTCTTCTTTCAAGAGAGAGAGAGAGAGAGTCTCACTAGTAGTTATGTTACTCTATGCTCATTGTTAGAGGTAATAGTAACAAAAGAATGAGGTAAAACAAAGCAAGATGACAAAGAATCCAGTCTGGAGCCATAAATGTAACAGACAGGCCAGCACCAGTTTTCCTGGAACTTGAAATAATGGTTACAGAGGCTACATAGAGTGAGTGGCATTGTCAGAATATTGAACATTTTAATCAATAAATCTTGTAACAAACTCTAAGAAGGCATGGTCCTATTTCGAATTCCAAAGCAAAGAGGGAAGAAAGAAACCATAGACTTTGTATAGAAGCATCTAAAATATCAAACATAACGTTGCTCAAATATCAATCAATTGCTTTTTATTGCAGATAAATTTCCAACTGAGCTATATTATCAGGAAAAAAAACATCGCTTCCTCTTTCATCTTTTGCTACATAGCATACAGATATTAGTGAAGAGGAGGGGGAAGACAAGAAAAAACTAACATCTTGCAACTGGAGGGAATACAAAATGTATCACCTTTATGCTGTCTCTTCTGTGGTACTTTCAAGAACTGCTGCATTTCCACCTTTTTGTAGCTTTGCATCATCTTCTTCCTCCTGCAGTGCAAAGAGCACTGAGTGATCTGAGGAGAAGTTTACAGATCTTCAATTTAATCTGGCCTCGCTTTGGCAAGCCTTTTCTCTTCTCCCCCGGCATTTCAGCAGATACTAGATTCCCCCAAAAAAGCAGTGTTGATAAGATTTAAGAGGGAGAACAAAAAGAAAATGAACTTTACAGAAGCACAAGATAACCATAAATAGCAAGAAAGAGGTTGCACTCAGGGATATTGAAGACCGCATTGAGTTACAAAATCACCCTCTACATGCATCAGATAAAGGTTCAGATTTGTCTTCTACTGACAGCTCAGCTGCTGAAGTCCCTGTTGATACTGAAATATGAATGAGACGCTGCGGTCTGCATAAGACAAAGCAAACACAGCTCTCATTCAGTTGCAAACGAACTGGCATCATAAGCTGTTGAAATGCAACTTGTATGCAACAGATACAAACATACAAGCTTTAAAATTTTGTCCTCTATGATGCTGGAAGCAGCTCTTCCGTGATTTACTCACATGAAGGTTTGTTATAATTTTAAAAGGAAAAAGGAAAGCGAAGCATCATAGAGAACGACACAATCCCTTGTCTATCATGGTGATGGAAATAGAAGATTATGGTACCATTAGACAGGTTAAGACCTAGACATGTTTTACTCCCAGCATTAAACCGCTATTGAACCACGAGTACGGCATTCAAGAACAATCAACAAAATAAGAAGCTTGGAAGGAAGCTTTTACCAAATTTCCTAGGTGTTTGAGGAATTTCTGAAAAAAGAAAGAAAAAAGAAAGAAAGAAACAAGAAGGAAACATTGTCATCATCACAACAGCGAATAAACAACAACAACATAACTGAAATATGTAGAGTCAATATGTCTATCACTCGTGCACACAGAAACAGGCAATGAAAAGGAAGAACCAAAAAAATCGCAAGCAACAATAGGATTGTTATAACTGTCTAGACATTTCTAACAAATCAACTGTAGTAAACGAGAACAGTTCTTAGTGACAGCATTAGATGATCACGGTACAAATGTTTCTTAAATAATTGGCCGAGAACTCTGAAGTTCTTAACATTGTTTTGTCAATAAAATCCCAAAGAGGATTCATCAGTAGCTTGAGAACACTTCAATACACACAGAAATCTATGACTGTCAGTCAAAGGTCACCAAGGCATTCAGCCAACCAAGAGCCATCATACTGGTACTAGTTTAAGGTTTCCACTCTATGCTCTTGGTTATACAGTTCATGGAATCTGTGCTGTGTTCTTCATTCTGAACAAAAAGATAGGTTCTCTGCCAACTTCTAGTAAGAAAAGAAGAGGACAGAGTCTCATGCTAGCATCAAAAGTTTAAAATGTAGAATAGATAATATCTTTTGATAAATAATGAAATCTTTTCTTATATATTGTATTAATTTCTCCAGAAACTAAAATCGAATTCTTATGTTGACTTTTACTTGACCATGACAAGGGGTTATTAAACTAATTTGTTTCCAACAAACTGATGACAGTGCCTCTGGCCCACTACTGACCTAGTCCGTACAATATATATCCTTATACGTGACAAAAGTCAGGACAAAAAACAAATCATTCTCTAGTACGGCTATTAATAGAATCTAGTCCATGTAAAGGACAATTGAATCCTGACCAACTTCACAGTCTTCCACACTTTTAGGGAGGGTAAGGGTCCTGCTGATTCGTTAGCCAACTGGGGAAGAAAAGGTCATGAAGATCTTGTAAGAGTTGAAAATTTGCACCGGACTCATCGTAGCCTGGCAAAGGCAGACAGGAAAGCCTGCGCCTATTTGAAACGAGTTTATAAAAACATGTCATATGAATAATTTAGTCCTGAAGGATATCCTAGATTTCTTTAATATGTACTAGACATTGCTTAGGTTAAATAAACCTCGTTATACTTAAGATACTTTTGCGATATGAAGAAAAATTTCTCTTTGATGACAATCAACAAACACAGAAATCTTGAGAATAAAGAATGCTTTGAGATTAACAAGTAACAACTTTCCTATGATTGCCTTCGCTATCACTACAAGCATCAAATGAGATTATGAGAGGGAGGTTGCAGCTAACAATCATAATAGGAATGTGCAAGAATATTTCATCTAAGAGGGAAATTTATCATAAATATAATATATTTGCCAAAAGATACAAGTTGTCATGTCAGAGGCAGGGAGAGGGGAAAAGCATCACCAAAAAAAGAAAATGCATAACTAGTTAAGATAAGTATAAGTAAAATAATAAATTAATGAAATTCTTAATTGGTCAACTGGTCATGAAGAACTCATGAATTAGTAAGTTTCTAACAGCTAATAAACACATTGCCCATCAGAGGAAAAAAATGCAGGTACTCGTACAGGTAAGAGCAAACCCAAGAGAATCCCGTGATCTCCCTCTTACAGAAGATTGTATAAGCCAGCAGGTTTACACGTGTCAAATGGAGAGCTAAGTGCACTATGATTGTCCAGTATTTCATTCAGCTAATGTTGTAGAAAAAGTAATGGAGTCACCATAATGACAGCACAAATAAAATTGCTTAAAGTTCTAAACCACGATGTTGTACAACAACAACAACAACCACAAAGACTTATATCCCAATTTTTTGGGGTTGGCTACATGAATCTTTTTCTTCCATTTATCTCTATTAAGGGTCATCTCCCTAGTAATATGAAATATATTTCTTAATTGCTTCCATCAAGTTTGTTTTGGCCTCCCTCTATACCTCGTTACCCCATTAATTGCAATCCTATTACTTTTTCCAGTTGGCAAACTTGTTGGTGAACGTTGCATATGCCCAAACCATATCAATCTATTCCCTCATTTTATCCTCAAATGAGCAACCTTAAACTTTCTATAGATGCACTCATTTCTTATTTTATCTCTTAATGTATTGTCACTCATCCATCTCAATATTTTTATCATTGCCACACTCATTTTTTTGACATGTTTCTTAATTGCCTAACACTCTGAACAACAATGTTATAATATGAAAATATACCTCTTGATCCGCACAATATTGGAGTTTTAGCGTAGTGGTAAGGATCGTAAGATGGTAGAAGAGCCACCCAGAGGTTGAAATCCAATTGGGAATATCGAAAAAACTCTGGAGAACTTGTTTAAGTATAAAAATATATCTCTCAGCCCAAGTTTTATGGCAGTCACAATGACTTATACACCTTATTCAATCAAAGAGATCATCGAACTCTTTACTAGAACATATAACATCATGGAAATAGAACAAGCAGTTTCTCCATAAAAAAATACATAAAGATGACTGAACCATAAAAACTAAGAATCCATTACCATTTGCCCTCACTTGGATGCAATATTTACAATAAACAAAAGTAAAAGCATACAACCAAATCTAACAACTTTGATTTAAATATGTCACACCACTAGTAGACAAAACAGTACCTACACTCTCCCTCCCTCCCTCCCTCCCTCTCTGCATACATACGTAAGAAAAACTAAAGCACCTCAATTATTTTCTTCTTAACTCAACTTTATGGATACTAATTGCGACACGTGAATATGAAATGTCTGCATACAGCTCCTCACTTCTCTTTTCCTCTTCTACACACCTTTGACACCATCAACTTGACTAAATTAAACAAGTCTGCAAATATCTTAGCTTTTATATGGCCTCTTTTTGAAAAAAGATCCATATTTCCCTTCTTAACAGGATACATACCGCCACATGTCATTGCTAAAAATGTTAAATACAGGCACCTTTTCTGCAAGAAATAACAGGATGTTGCATAGAATATCAGAAGAGAAGAGGGAAAAAAAAAACCAATCACTTGAAGGGAAGGAGAAGGATATGGGTTGGTAGCATAACTAGTGAGAATAGATTGAGTAGAACTTCGCTGAGGAAAGCTGAATGAGATAAAGGAAGCCAGTACTAGGGCATATATATAGCCTGCCAGAACAATCATAAGATTGCTTGGCTTGTAAGAATTGTATCACTAGTTTAAAATAAAAAATTAGAGCCAAAAAACTGGGACTGGTAGTTTATAAACAAAAACAACCAATTATATTGATTGAAGTCAAATTTCAAATTATGCTATTGCACATATGATACTGGAAAGTTTGTATGTAAGGAAAATCTACCATATGACATCATAGTTTACTGAATCCAGGTATACAAAAATGTGTTCCCTTAGTAATCAATGTCTCGATGAAAATGATGTTTCAGATAAGTCCCATTTTGTGACACCATGAATGGCAAACAGTTAGGCTAACCACATCACAGAATGATTTAAATATATGGAGCTACTGAAGTCATTTCATTACTAGTTTTCAGTGGTCCATCAAGGTGGTTGGCAGGTAAAGGTTAGAAAATTGCCTAAATCAACGTTTTTGAACTTATACTAACATGGGGGCCAGTGGTCTGACATATATAGAACAAGCAAACAAATTTGAGAAAAGAAATCTCTGCACCAACAAGTTAGAAGTTTCTTGTTGTTTTCTCTGTGGAGCTCTCCCCAACCACAAGTCTTTATAGATGACAACATGGATTATTTCATCACTTCCCCAAAATGCTCCACATGGTCGGCCCTCACTGCATTAAAGGAAAGTTCTGACTTCATAACAACCAGCAGACATGATCTCAGCTGCGAACTTTGACTACACAAGGTCTTTAGAACTAAGTAGCCTCCTTCTGCCATTTCTTTAGCTTGAAACTCAATATGAGACCAGTTTGGAGGATCAAATTAAAATTAATATATGGATCTGAAAGCAAAATACAGTACACAATGGTGAACGAAGTTGTTGCATGTGCATAAAATAGTACAAACTTGACACATTGTCACAAATTCTCTAGGTTCATTTCTTACAGATAACAAAATCATAGTCCGCAAAAGAACAACCAAGCTGGAATAGGGTGGAAATTACCTGAATGGACTTGGTAGTTCTTAACTTAGAAACTGAATGAAGTTTGGACTTTTTCATGGTCTGAGACTCTGGAATTCTGCATAATCCTGATAGGACCAAGCTCTTCTGGGTTCTACGAATACTAGATTCCAACTTAAAATTGCAACAGTTGGCAATGAGAAGAGGAGCCATTTTTCTCTTTGTAAAAACACTCTATACCTGAACGATACCAACAAACAAGATAATCCTGTCATCCATGAATAGTGTTTAATGTTCAATGATTGATCAAAAGTTTTACAGGTTTCTTATGATGAGCTATCAATTTTAAATTTTACAGCATAGGGGGTTTAAGTGTGGGGAAGCAATATGTAAAATCAATTAATGATTCAAGGAATAGCTCATCAATCCCCAACTTTTAATAGTTTGAGAGGATATTGCTCATTGAAGAACTGTGTAGATATTTCAGTTAAACTAAAAACACTTCCAACACTTTTCCCTTCAAGAAGATTATGACCACATGTCTGTCAAGTAGAGTGGCTAAAGTGCAAATTGATTCTATATCACTTCTTTTTCTTATAATTGTAGAAGAAAGTAATGAACCAATTATTATGATTCCTATAGACAATCCAGTTACTAAAACTTCATGATCCTACAAGAAAAAAGGTTTTTGAATTAAAATCTAAAAAATACTCTCATATAATTAGTTCCATGTTAATTATCAAATACTTTCAAATACAAATAATATTATGTAAATAAGACAATTAGTATCATTACAGTTGCATCAAAACTTCTAAATATAAAAGAATCCGGTCATTTTCCTCTCAGTCACTTTCCTTTGATATTTGCAGAAGGCGGCACTAGCTACATATATCGCCATCTAGCGACTGATTTAGACATATGATATAACTTTCAGAACTTCAACACACCTAAACTAGTCTTTATAGCTATGACATTGTGGATAACAACCAAGAAACTTGAGGAGATTTGGTAAATTCAAGGCATGCCACAACCAACATCATGAGAGGAATTTTCTCCCCAATGTTGAGAGGATGTTGGTGTTAGTATTTGGAGTGCCTTATATTCATTAGAGAAGAATTCAAATTCTGACAGTTTCCTAATACGGATTTGTCCCATATCCATTGGAGAAGAATTCGGGTTTTGACAATTTCCTAATACGGATATGCCTCCGATTTTGATTTGAATACGAGTTTCCTATTCTCTGAGAAGGTGCTGATTTGCGTTCTTGTTGGACTAGGATCATCCTAGGTGCCTATATAAACCCCTTGGGGTGGCCTTTCTTTTAAAGGTGTGTCAAGAATTCAAGAGAAATTCTATTTTCCACCATTGAAAGTTGTGAGAGAGAAATCTCCTTGTAACTCTTGTATTTTCTTCTCTGTTTTCAATAAAGATTTCTCCCCTCCTCCTCGTGGACGTATACACATTACCGAATCACGTTAAATCTTGTGTTCTTGGTTGTGTGGTGATTGCTTGCTAATGATAGATCTTCTACGCTTCCGTTGCCAAGTCTTCAACTTCGTGTTTCTCTTTTATTTGATCGGTGATAGATCATCAACAATTGGTATCAGAGCGATAGCTAGCAAGACGACCACGATAACCAAGTTCGAGGTAGAGAAATTTGACGGAAAATCTAACTTCCTGTTGTGTAAGATGCGAGTAACATCGTTGCTCGTGAAGAAGGGCACACACAATGCCCTGCTTGGTATTGAGAAGAAGCCATCGAAGATGGAGGATGGCGAGTGGAACGACATCGCCATCCGCACAAAGGCGACGATCATACTGTGCCTATCAGATGAGGTCCTCTATAACGTGATGAACGAGGAGACAACTGCTGATCTTTGGTGTAGGCTGAAGAGCCTTTACATGACGAAAAGTTTGTCAAACATGCTCTTCAGGAAGAAGCAGTTATACAGCCTTCGGATGAAGGAAGGTATGCCTATTCTACAACATCTCAATGCTTTTAATAAAATTTTAAACGACTTGTTAGCTTTAGAAGTTAAGTTAGAAGAAGAAAACAAAACTCTTCTGTTACTCTCTTCTCTTCCATCAAGTTATGACCACTTGACGACCACCATTATGTATGATAAAGAGACCTTAGAGTTAGAAAATGCCAGACAGATGCTCCAGAACAACGAGCTGATGAAGAAGACAGATTCTATGGAGGAAACCTCATGATTGTTTATCAAGGGTCAGAGAGAAAGATTAAAGAGTAGGGAATCCAAAAGGGATCCAAAAGCTTCTAGCAGTTACTCTTGCTACTTTTACAAGAAACCAGGGCACATCAAGAAAAATTGTATGGAATATAAGGAGATGCAGAAGAGAGAAGATGGTAAAGATTCTGATGGGGCGCGAGTACCAGTGAAAAGTCAGATTAAGCCAGGGTTGTCGAAGAAGCAGATGAGGATTCATGTGATGTCTCGACAGCTTAGTCAGGAAAAGGTAAAATACTCAGATGCTTGGTTACTTGACTCGGGGTGCACATACCATATGTGCTAAAAGGGGGGGTGGTTCAGTACTTACAAGCCTTATGATGGAGGCTCCGTTCTGATGGGAAACGATGTTGTGTGTAAGACTGTTGGCAACAACAACATCTGTATGAGGATGTTTGATGGACAAGTTCGAACCCTCACGAACGTTAGACACATTCCGGATTTAAAAAAGAATCTTCTCTCATTGGGAGCTTTGAAAGCTCGAGGGTACAAGTTTTCTGGTGCAGATGGAGAAATCAAACTTATTAGAGGCTCCATGACAATTCTCAAAGGAGAACGACAACAAACTTGTACAAGTTGACATAAAGCATTATTGTTGGTGATGCTTCAGTAGTAACAAAGAAAGAGGATACTACAAGACTTTGACACATGCGTCTTGGACACATGAGCGAGCGAAGTCTTCAAGTCCTACAAAAAGGAGTGCTCTATTAGGTATCAAATATTGCAAACTTGATCTTTATAAATTTTGCATTATGGGTAGACAACGTAGAGTAGCTTTCTCTACATCACAGCACAAGACAAAAGACTTAGTAGATCTCATTCACACGGATGTGCGGGGGCCTTCGCCAGTAGCATCCATTGGGGTGCTAGGTACTATGTTACTTTCATAGATGATTTTTCAAAGAAAGTTTAGGTATACTTCTGAAGCAGAATTAGAAGTATTTCAAAAGTTCAAGGAGTAAAAAATTATAGTGAAAAATCAGACAGGACGGAGGGTGAAAGTCTTGAGGTCCGATAATAGAGGCGAGTATACCTCCAAAGAATTCAAAGATTACTTAGCAAGTAAGGGCATCAAATACCAGCTAAGTATTACAGGGCGACCAGAACAAAACGAGTAGTAGCAGAGCGCATGAATCGGATACTTACAGAGCGTGCTGGCAGTATCAGATTACAAGCTGATATGTCATAAGGATTTTGGGAAGAGGCGGTGAATCATGTGAGTTATCTGGTAAAATGTCACCATTAACAGCTATTGATCTTCAGATCCCATAGGAGATATGGCGAGGAGTATCTGTGGACTATTCAACCTTACAAATTTTTGATTGCCCAGCATATAGTTTCATTGATAGTCAGAAAAGGAACAAACTGACGTGCAAGTCTAAGAGTGTATCTTCATCGAGTTCATCGAAGGAGTCAAGAGTTTCAGGCTTTGGGATCCCGAGAAAAGGAGCGCCTTTACCAGCAGAGATGTGGTCTTTGACGAAATCAATGTTGCGAGAAAAGTCAGAGATGAAGGATAAAGCATAAGATGGAGCTCCAAACAGTTCAGCAGACACTCAGGAAAAGAAATTGAGTTCTCAGAGAGCCCTAAAGGCCTGAATGGTCAAAAAAGGACCCCTCAGATCCAGATGGAGACAACCATGACGCTACTCAAGAGCAACCTAGACCGTTGAGGCGATCAGTCAGAGTTATGATGCCACCAACAAGATATGGTTGGGACGATGATCATGCCTCTTTTACATTAGTAACAGAAACAGGAGAACCTGACAGTTACAAGGAAGCGATCGAGGCAGATGACCACAACAAGTGGATTACAGTCATGGAGTATGAGATGGAGTCTTTGGATAGAAACCAAACATGGACATTAGTCGATCTTCCAAAAGACTCCATGGCAATAGATTGCATATAGGTCTTTCACAAGAAGGACAATGAGCATTACAAGGCAAAATAGTTGTCAAGGGATATGCTCAGAATAAGGGAATTGACTACAATGAGATTTTTTATCATGTAGTCAAGCATACATCTATTTAGATGTTATTGGCGATAGTTGTTCAGCTTGATCTAGAGTTAGAGCAGATGGACGTCAAAACAGCGTTTTTTGCACGATGAGCTAGAGGAGAAGATATACATGAAACAACTTGAAGGTTATATTCAGAAAGGTAAACAAAACAAGATGTGCCTTCTAAAAAAGTCTCTATATAGATTTAAGCAGTCTCCCAGACAGTGGTACACAAACGGTTCGACTCTTTCATGATCAAGATCAGATATAACTGATGTGAGTATGATAGTTGTGTCTATTCTAAGCAGAGTGATGATCCGACATATTTACTGTTATATGTGGATGATATGCTGATTGCTGCGAGAAACAAGACACGTGTTCAGAAGCTTAAAGCTCAACTCAAGAAGGAATTTGACATGAAAGATTTGGGAAAAGTCAAGAAGATCTTAAGTATGGAGATCACTCGAAACAGAGTCATGCAGACTTTGGCTATCCCAGAACAACTATGTTCTCAAGGTATTGGAGAGATTCAACATGGCAGAGAAGAAAAAACAGTCACCACTCCTTTGACAGGTTACTTCAAATTATCCTCCAAGTAGCGTCCACAATCACTGGAAGAGGAGGAGGAAATGTCTCGAGTACCATATGCTAATGCGGTGGGGTCACTCATGTATGTTATGATCTGCACTAGACCTGACTTAGCCTGTGTAGTTAGTATAGTAAGTCGATTCATGTCAAATTCAGGAAAACAACATTGAGAAGCAGTGAAGTGGGTGCTACGATATATGCGAGGGACTGCGAGACTGGGTTTGGTGTTTCAGAGATTGAAAACATGAAAGCTTAGGGAACTACAAGGTTATATTGATGCAGATTATGTTGGAGATCTTGATCAGTGAAGATCGACGACGGGCTATGTGTTCACAGTAGCTGAGTACGCCATAAATTGGAAGGCAGAGTTTCAAAATACAGTTGCTCTTTCAACAACAAAGGCGGAATACATGGTTGTAGTTGAGCCATCAAAGGAAGCTTTACAGTTGAGAGGATTGGTTGAGACATTTAGTATCATACAGGATTCAGTTCGAATTCATTGCGATGCCAGAGTGCGATTCATCTCGCTAAAGATCACAGGTATCACAAGCGGATGAAACACATTGATGTGAGGTATCACAAGATACGTCAGTAGGTCGTGGATGATAAGGTGATCGATTTGGTAAAGATCAGCACGAAGAAGAATCCAGCAGATATGATGACGAAGACCATCCCGGTGGAGAAGTTCAGAGCATCTCTGAACTTCATCAAGGTTCTCCAAAGGTAAAGTGGCGAACAAGCTCTTGGGAGGGAGCCATGTGAAGTCACAAAAAGGGGAGAAAGTAAGGCGAATGAAGCAGAGACCAATTTCTACGGAGGGACTAAATGAACATGAGTCAAGGTAGAGATTGTCAGTATTTGAAGTGCCTCATATTCATTGGAGAAGAATCTAGATTCTGACAGTTTTCTAATACGGATCTGTCCTCATATTTATTGGAAAAGAATTCAAGTTTTGGCAGTTTTCTAATACAGATCGTCCCCTATTTTGATTTGAATACGGGTTTCTTATTTCTCTGAGAAGGTGCTGATTTGAGTTCGTGTTGGAGTAGGATCATCCTAGGTGCCTATATAAACCCCTTGGGGGTAGCCTTTCAAAGATGTGTCAAGAATTCAAGAGAAATTCTGTTTTCCACCATTGAGAGTTGTGAGAAAGATCTCCTTATAACTCTTGTATTTTCTTCTTTATTTTCAATAAAGATTTCTCCCCTTCTTCCCGTGAACGTAGACACATTGCCGAACCACTTTAAATCTTGTGTTCCTTGGTTGTGTGGTGATTTCTTACTAGTGGTAGATTTTCTACGTTTTCGCTTCCGCTGTCGAGTCTTCAACTCGGTGATTCTCTGTTGTTTGATCGTGATAGATCATCAGTTGGATGGACCAGTGTGTACTGAAAAAAGACATTGTGGCACATGATTCTTCTTTTCCGCATACAGAGGGCAGCAACCGTGCATCTCATTGCTACACTTTAAGAGCCTGGACAAGGATGACCGTGACTGACATTGTTTATTCAAGCAAAGAAGAATTAATAGCATTGTAGCACAAAGAGATGAGGATTAGAAGAAAAATGATCGAATCAAGTGTGAAGGAGGAGAATTTCTACACTGTATAGTAATATCAATAGCAAAAGCAGGAAAACTTGAGGAACTTGCTAAGAAAAGTTAAACAGAATAAAGGAAGTTGGACTGGTGGTAAATATACAGGCTGCTGGAACTGGAGATAAGGTTCCTAGAACAATGGAAGTTTCATTAAGAGTTCAAAAATAAAAACAAAGAGCTGCAAATTTTGACAGAAAATTGAATTGATAATTTACAACCAAACAACCAATGACATGGATAGCTTCACTTTGATGGAAGTTGAGTTTCATTCTTGCACATATGACGCAATAATAATTGCATGTTTCTGTATAAGAAAGAACCAATGCTTACAGTTATTGAACTGATATGTGTAAAAAAAATAAAATAAAATACTTTTCCCATCAAATAAAATAAAAAACATCGAAGTATTTTGTTCTGTGGAGTGGAATTGAGTCTCTATTCCACGAGGTTCACATCATCATTCAACAAATTAAATACACAGAGCAATTAAAACTACTTTATCTAGTTATCAGGGTCATTAGATTGATCCAGATAATGATTCACAATTGTCTGAGCAATGTTTTTGGCCATACAGTTGAAGGGAGATTGTCAAGCACCTCCTCAAACAACAAGGAAGACTAGACTAAGCTTTTCCCTATATTTGAAGAGCAGACATTGTTCTCCCTATGAAAAGGTTATCTACAGCCTAAACTGCAACAAGAAGAAAGAGATCATTGAATCTAAAGCCAGTATGATTTTGCGAAAATTAGGTACAATGGTTGTTTCGCACCCATTGTTATTGTACAAAAACCAAGGTAATTGAAAGAGTGAAAAAAGTAATCGTACAATATTTACACCCATAATCTCCATCAATCTCTTCTCCAAGCCCATAATGTAGTCAAAGCCAATCAATACAAGACCCAAAAGAAAAAAAAAATCGGATCAAAGTTAAGGAAATCACCTACTTAATGCATGCAGATAACTCATAGAAATTAAAAGGGATGGGAATTAAATCAGGCAATTGCAATTAAATCTTAATAATCCTAATTAATCAAAGCGTAACATAACCTAACTAACTGCAACAAAATTAAGTTCAATTAATTTAAACAATCAATCAATTCAATTTCATTTCATTTCTAATCTAAAAACACTTACAAATCCAACTCCTGCTCAATCAAAAAAACGCCAGCAGCGAAACCACCAAGATCAGATCGGATCGGATCGGGTCGGGTCCACATGGCCGCCTCCTCCTCCTCCTTCATCGCGGTGGCGTGGATCTCCGCCTCAGCCGCCGCCGCCGCCGCCGCCGCCTCCGCCTCCTCCGAAGGACGATAAAATCCTAGACCAAAAAAAAAAAAAAACCTAAATTCCTAAAATTAAAAGGCCAGGCCGACCTGACCCAGCCGCCTGGCGGGCCGGCTTAAAAAAAATAAATTAATAGGGCCGTTCAGCCTTTGGGCCGGCCTCTCTGTTCAAATTTTTTTAAGGGCCCGCTCGACCCAAAGGCTGAATGATCCTGACAAAAAAGAAAAAAAATTCAAATTCGGGAACTGTCGGTTTCAAAACAAGGAATCAGTGGTTTTATTTAAAATTGTCCATTTTTTAGAGGATACGGATAATTAATTTGGATGAAGAAGAATATATAAGTCAATGGCTTTGTATTATTATGAATCTGTGGTGCACTTTAATTTGTGTTTTTTTAAAGCTTTAGGCGGGCCAGCCACGTGCCGTACTGTCCTCCGCACGTGTCAAGCCTCCACTGTATAACCTCGACTCGAAGCGCTAGCGGGTCCTATGCCCGCACCCGAACACGCAACTCGCTCCATTAAAAGTACACGCGTCAGCAATGCGGTCCGGTTGCACCAAAGTCCCCAGAGACCCGCCCCGTCGGTGTGACACCCACACGTGGCGGC